>CAIGRN010152447.1:0-22428 GCA_903798345.1 Fraxinus anomala
GAGCACCAAGTAATTGAACACCAAAAGCAAGAAAATGTAGTTTCCCATTTTGAAGTAACTAAACCAATCATCAGGTTAAAGAGAGTTACCTGCAAAATGTTAGAGAAATACTTTTTTCCTACGAAAAGTAAATTACAAAACAATAGGCTAGGTTCAAGATCAAGGCCCAATACAAAATCCAACGGAGGTAAAGTGAAGTGGAAGGCAGCGGAGGGACTGGAGATGGTGTGGAAGTGCCCGCTGGATGAATCTGCTAGTGGTAAAGCTGTGTTAGGCTGCAGCGGTAGCTGTAATAGCGTCGATCTGGTTGTGCTGAAGCGGCTGAAGCTGGGACTGGTTGGTGCGAGATTTGGCAGAGAAAGAAATTCCGTTCTTTGTAGTGACCAAGTGAGTTGTTGAGACTGAAGCTGTTGTGACGAGTGGCTGTGTGATCTGGAGTCCTACAATTGGTGTGGCCGGATTGTTTGGGTGAGCGACGGAGAATGATAGTGTTCTGGAGAGAGGCGGTGGTGGAATTTTAATTCGTTTGCCGGTGCCTGAAGTCAGGTCACCGCGACGATGTTGGAGGGAGGAGATAAGCAGTGGGCTGGGTAACGTTTTGCGCGGATAGTGGGCTGATGGAGCGGGCTGTTGGGTAGATGTAACTAGGCCGTGGAATTTTTTATGAAGTGGGGCCTGGGTAGTGTAGGTTTGTGCGTATTGGTTTGTTGGTGGGATAAATTGGGCTGAAATGGTGGTGATGGGTATATGTGGGTGATGGGCTGGAATTGAAGGAATGGGTTGACTTATTGTTGGGCTGTTGGTGTATGTATTAACTGGGCTAGGTTTAGAATTGGGTTATAAGTGTATTTGATGGGCTATTGTGATAATGGGTAGGGTATATGGGGATTGACGAACAGCAAGAAAATTGGGGCAGCAGTAACATGTAGGCCGTAATCGACATTCTTGAATGTCCTCCTTCTCTCTCTCTCTTTTTTTTTTTTTTGTTTTTTTAACTGCTGAAAATCTAAAGATGAATTTTCGAGCGTGAACAGTACCCCGAGAAACAGTACAGTAAATGATTTTTTTTTTTTTTTTTTGGTGCTGTTCCAAAGTTTCTTTGTGTATAAAAGTGGTTATAGGTTTTGGGTTGGGTAGAAACAGAAGCGGCGGTAGACGGGTTGATGAGATCTGATGGTGGCGGGATTCAGCAGTCAGATCGAGGAGGCGGTGACTGGTGGGAATGGCAATGGATTGTGTGTATGTAAAAACTAGGTGCGAAGACATACTTTCCAGGTTTTAGCTCTGATACCACTTTGATGTAGGATTAATGGAAGAAGAAGAGATAAGAAGAAGAAGCTGAAAAGAAGAGGGGAAGGGGAGGGAAAAAAAGGGAACACAAGCCGCTATTCAATTCATCATATTCATCAACTGTCTTCAAGTTCAATATAATTCATATAAATAGAAGAAAACGAAAAAACCTAATGCATAAAAGGGCCTTGGGATAGCCCGCTACGACAAGCCCAATAAAATGAAGATAAAATTAATAGAATCCAATAACAATAAAATAAATCAATTTGATGTCCGCATCACACTTGCTACTTTTTAAATCAATCTGATGTCCGCATCAGATATATGTTGGTCATTACAGCTGTCGTTTCCTTCTGCATTTGTTACATGTTAGAATAAATAATAAGCTTTCTCTTGTATATAAGATTTTCCTATAAAATAAAATGGATTCTTGGAAGGTAATCAGAGGAAATTCTCGTAACTTTTTCATTTGACAACATTGAATGAAATGCAGAGCCCTCATGTAAATGTATTGTCTCGAGTATGTAGGATGAAGTAGAAACAGAGATGAGAAGGCTGAAGCAGGAGCTTAAACAGACAATGGAGATGTACAGCTCAGCCTGCAAGGAAGCATTTACAGCAAAACAGAAAGTAAAGCTTTGAATTTTTTAAGATCGAATTCCTAATGAAGTCACTTATCCTCAAAATAATGAAATAACAAAAGGAATGTTCATAAAATGTATTTGTCATGCCTTGAAAATAAGCACAAGTTCGATAATAAAATCTTTCATAGGCACTGGAACTCCACCGCTGGAAAGTAGAAGAACAGCAGAGACTAGAAGAAGCACACTTGGCTGAGGAAGCAGCATTGGCAATTGCAGAGAAAGAGAAAGCAAAATGCAGGGCTGCTCTTGAGAAAGCTGAAGCAGCGCAGAGGATAGCTGAACTTGAGGCACAGAAAAGGATCAGTGCTGAAATGAAAGCGCTCAAAGAATCAGAAGAGAGGAGGAAAGTACTCGATAAGATGGTCCACAGTGATGTGAGGTATCGCAAATACTCAATAGAAGAGATTGAAGCAGCAACAGACCACTTCTCAGAATCTCGCAAAATTGGGGAAGGTGGATATGGACCAGTCTACAAGTGTTACCTTGATCATACACAGGTTGCTGTAAAGGTTCTTCGTCCTGATGCGGCCCAAGGAAGATCACAGTTTCAGCAAGAGGTATGATGCTACTAAACATTCAATTGAACTTGGAAAGTTACCACCTTCTCTCTTGGTAACACGAGCTTGTGAACTATGGGCCTTTTTTGTATTTGGCATATATATTGCTTAAAATTTCCTGCCTTCTTACTGAACACCATGATGCAGGTTGAAGTTCTGAGTACCATTCGACATCCCAACATGGTTCTACTCCTTGGAGCATGTCCAGAGTATGGTTGCCTAGTCTACGAATACATGGCCAATGGGAGCTTAGATGATTGTCTCTTCCGACGTGAAAACACTCAGGTGCTTCCATGGCAAATCAGATTCCGAATAGCTGCAGAAATTGGCACTAGCCTGCTTTTCCTCCACCAGGCCAAACCAGAACCTCTAGTACACAGAGATCTGAAACCAGGCAACATTTTGCTTGACAGTAACTTCGTAAGCAAGATCAGTGATGTTGGACTAGCCAGGCTTGTCCCTCCTAATGTTGCTGACTCTGTTACACAATACCATATGACATCTGCAGCCGGAACTTTCTGTTACATAGACCCTGAATATCAGCAAACTGGAATGCTTGGAATAAAGTCTGATGTTTATTCACTTGGAGTTATGCTTCTTCAAATAATAACTGCCAAGCCACCAATGGGATTAACACATCATGTTGAGAGGGCTATTGAGAAAGGGACCTTTGCTGATACGCTCGATCCAGCAGTTCTTGATTGGCCTGTAGAAGAGGCCTTGAAGTTCGCCAAGCTAGCTCTTAAGTGCACAGAACTGAGACGGAAAGATAGACCAGATCTTGGCAATGTGGTACTTCCTGAACTGAACAGGTTGAAAGCGCTCGCTGAAGAAACAATGCCAAATTTCACAATGAGGAATAGTCCACGGACCACCCCAACAAAGCCAGTGTAGTTCTCAAGTGAGTTGATCGTGTAAATAAGCTGCATCATGCTCGAGAAACTAAACAAATCGACAGAATAACTCCATTTTTTATGTTCTATTATTTGGGAATTATTATTATTTTTTCAGTCATTTTTCCACAATCATAATTGAAAAAGCCTATATATAGTTTTTCATTTAAAATGCTTTCTTTTGCGCTCAAGAGTCAATTTTAGTCTCATAAAAAATGGCCTTTACCAACCTCTCTCATTCTTACCCGGAACCCTGAGAGCCCCTCAGCAGGTACCAAGTAAATGCAAATGGGGGAAGGAAGAGCATGGGAAATGAGGGAAAAGAGGCAGTAGCAGGGGGATTTTAACAAAAAAAGAAAAATAATTACTTGTTATATAATTTTGAAAAAGAACATTTATTTCATTTTCTCTCTCCAAGGAACAAACCTCTATTCATCTGGCCTCTGTGAATAGCAATGACAAACGTATAAAACCAAACAAGATCCTTCACAATATATAATACTCGTCCACGAATTTTCATTAATCTGTTTGTCCGTGTCAACTGTGAACTCTAGGAAGAATCGATGACTGCATCCCAACAAGAAGTATATGACTATCTGATTCGGATAAAGACCTTGTTCGATAATCCGTGAACACATAATGAGCTGTTTAACAACTTTTTGCTGGCTAGTGATCCTCAGTTATGAAAGCACAAGTAGCCATTGAAGCACAGGATACAATACTAATAGAAAATTGAATAGAGTGGAGATACCAAGCTACTAACATAACTTTTCAGCACATGATCAGACTGAAGTTCAACAAAAAACTCCTCTAGTATTTGTTTCAAAATCTAAGAATCAAACCGATACGTTGTGCCTGTAGTTAGTTACATATTCAGATGTACAAAAGAAGCTGCTTCAGTAATGTGCTTGCAAATTCCAATTTTATTTTCTTGTTGCATTATTTCGACGATCAATTGACCCCTTGTCTTCCTACTTAACAAGGATTAAGAATATCTACCTACCCTTGTTTTTTATACTTGATCTTGGTCGAGAATAAGTGGTGCTTCTCTTCTTCAGATATAGATTTGGTGACTTTGAACATTTGAAGCGGAGTAATCCTATTCACTGGTTGTGCATTAATCAAGAAGTCCATTATGACCTAGGTTGTTCATTTTATGAATAGCATTATTCTTTGGGAAGATGAATTTATCTTCAGAGCACGTCCATTTAAGGTCAATGGACAACACAAGAATTCAATTTGGCATAAAAATTCGGGAGGTGTAAGATATAACTACATCCCAAGTTACACACGAAATGCCTACATGGTTTATAAGCCTTGGGTGACCCGGTGAGTTATTTTCAAATTGATTGTTATAATTGGTATGCATTCCATCTTATAGGACCTTAGTTGTGGATGGGGCGACCCAAAGAGGGCTACTTTGGGTGTCCTCCCCTTAAAGCCGGTAAGTTCTTTTCAAATTGATTGTTATAATTGATATGCATCCCATTTTAGAGGACCTTAGTTGTGGATGGGCAATCGAAAGAGGGCTACTTCCAATAGAACACATCCACGGAGTATTTTGGACACCCTCCCCTTATAAGTGATTTCAAATGTGGGTTATATGAATAGTTGCTACGTTTTTTTATCCCTTCACCCTAAATCAAAGGATTTTGCATTTTCTTAAGCTCTACTAATCGCTCCGAAATTCTCAGTCTCACCACGACTAAAACAACGTGTGTGTGTTTTTCCAAGCTTTACTAGTTTTTTTGAATCGCTCTTTTTTCGCAACATGGCTAGAATGGCTTGTTTGAGTCATTTTACCTTGGATCAAACCAGTATATGAAATTATTATTTCATTTTAAAGATGTGAAATTTTATCCTTAGCCGATACAAAAAATGGTTATTCAGATTATTTTCAAGTACATTATGTGGAAACAAATTTAATTATTGATTTTGACAATTAGTCAAAGCTTAAAGGAGCCGAAGTTTATAATTCCACATTTTGGCAATAAATTATTAAGCCCCTATTTGGTAGAAATTAAAATCATATTTTTAATAAATTTTGATAAAAGTTGTGCTTAAAAAGTTGCGAGTCCCTTGATTTAAAATGAATTGTTGATTTTGACTTGAAATTTTAATTGAAATTTAATTCAAACCAAACAAGGGCTAAATATAGCTCCCAAGAGGCAATATGCAATTCACCCAAAAGTAACTGAGTGCAATTTAAAAGTTTGTAGCTTTTGTTCGGGCCAAAATCAACATTTATCAGAGTTTGGGGTACCAAACTGTAAACTCTTTACATTTTGTTCACCTCTCTTCTTCGGCACGAAAACTTTGTTTTTATTCTCCGCTCTTCTGACTTTTCCCCTTCCCATTCAAGGTTTTCTTCTGCTAAATTACTCGAATTTTAGTTCGATCGATCCACACAGGACTACATTATGGACGTGAGCGCAGGCGATCTCAATGCTCCCCACTCGATGGGAACCACTATCATTGGTGTCACCTACAACGGCGGGGTTGTTCTTGGCGCCGACTCTCGAACCAGCACTGGTAAATCCATCGTTTAAATAAGATTTTTTATTAAGTTTTTCATTTTTGTGTTATTGTAAAGTTTTGGATTTTTATTTTGCAGGAATGTATGTGGCGAACAGGGCGTCGGACAAAATCACCAAGTTGACTGATAATGTCTACCTGTGTCGTTCTGGCTCGGTACGTATTTATGTAACTGGTCCCTGTTTGTCATACTTATGGGGAAAGGAAATGCCATTGTTAGGTTTAACTGTGAAAAGCGATTAGCAGAAATCTGAAAATATTATGCGTTTCATGTTTTTGTATTCTTGACTAATTTTAGGGATATGCTTAAATTAAACTTATTTTTAACAAATATTATTTCCTCAGCGTAGAGGGTATGCTTGATAGCGATTTGGGTTTAGATCGTAGAAGTTTAAGCACTCATAAACATGCTCAAATTGAGAGAAGAGTCCTATTATTTGTGCACGGTGAACACCTGAACAGTGCATAAAATAATCTATTAAACAATTTAACCTGCCTGGAAGGAACTTCTGGATTAGATTTTAGTGTTTGTGAAAAAGAATACTCTTTACAGGAGCTTTAGTTAAAAATTTTATAACAATGATGAAATTATAGTCACCTGAGAGTTTGGGTTGGAGTTTAAGCCCTGTTTGACCCCCATTTTGGGGAGGTAAAAAATTTTAGAATAGTGATTGATTGGAGAATGTGTGGTGGAAAAGTTTTAGATTTGTGTGTAATTTTATTTTATTTGATGAATGTGTGATTGAGATGAAGAGAGAAAAAAAATTAATGTAATGGAATTTAATTTAATGGGGCTCAAACGGGGGCTAAATAGGCAGCTTGCTTCTAAATTGGCCTGACCTGTGTTGTCCTTTATGAAACTATAACACAATTCTCCCCGCAGACCTACTTTCCTTGATTTTATCCTTCATCTGGACTTCTGGCATCAAATAATTTTAGTGCCCTTCTTTTAGCAATTGTGTATGGTTAAAGGCAGCTAGGAAAATATTTGCCAACTATGTGGCTTCTTGGCAGTGAATCAACTCAAATTTCTTGAAGCTTTCAGATTTTACTGGCATAATGAGACAAACCATGGTTTTTTTTAGAAGAGCAGGTTTTAGATATATTTTTTTTAAGTCTTGGTTGAAGATACAGAGTTACTCTACCTTGCAAATTTGATCAGAGATAATTCCAGTAGGCATGTAACCGTAAAGTTAAAAGAGTGAAATCTTAAATAGTGGAGCAAGCAGGAACCAATTAGTTGAACAATCTTTAATGTTTTTCCGAATGTATGTGTGTGTTCAGCTTCCTTTTCTTGAATAACACATTTTACAATGTTACTTTGTCAGGCTGCAGATTCACAGATTGTTTCTGATTATGTCCGCTACTTTCTCCATCAACACACGTAAGTAGATATTTCTGCATTACTATCACTTTGCAATCCACATGCAGTTTTTCATTGTATGATGACGTTAGCTAAATATTACTATAAATAAAGCATGCGGCATGCACCTTTAGGTTCCGAAGTTAAATCATAGTTTCTCCTTTCTTATGATGTATCTTCTTTTTAACAACCTTCATGGTGTCAATTTCTTACTCACTTCACAAATTCTAGTCGAATTATCTTTTCTGTCCTAACTTGCATCCCTTAAAAGAAAGTAATATTCTTTTACATGATAGTTTACTTTCCAAGAGAAATGGTTCCAATTATTATTTTTGGACTAACTTACAGATATTGGTTTTTTGGGTGGAACTGAAATTATATCAAGCACTTTAAAGTTGTAATTTTCTGGGAGTGTACTCTTATTATGTTGAAGTCAAATGGTTTACTCAGCTGAGAAATTATTCTAAACTTATGCTTCAGAAACATTTACATCAAAAAAAAAAAAAAAAAAACAACAAGGTTTGTATAATTTTTTTATTAAAAAGTCTCAAATCTACATAGTCTCTGCAGGTTCAAAACTGCTTTCAACATGTGAAAAATGTCATCCTTATTAGTCAGTTTCATATCAATTTTGTTAGTCTAACACGTGGAAATTGATTCTGGAAATCTAAATTTTTAAAGGGGAGAAGTATGACCATGAATTTGAAAAGATGGAAAGATGTCAAAAATATCTGCTTTAAAATTTAAATTTCATTGTGACAAAAGTTTGTTATCTTTTTTATCTTTGGAATTGTAACATAATTGAAACATACAGGTTTCTAGCAGTTCCTTGCACTTCCTATATCAATTTCTAATGTATTTGAAATTATTTTCTTCGGTTCTTTTATTGTCTTTGCTTTTGGCTGAAGTTTTTTTACTACTTGAAGAATCTGTCTTGCAAGTTATATTGGGTCCCAAAAAGATACAAAATATAGGAAGTTATTACAGACTTAATATGTAAGTTTTCAGTTTTCTGTAACTAATGCTTCCTTAATTGCACCTTTACTCTCTTGGGAGTTGGGAATTATTTGATGGGAAAAATAAACATACAAATGGTTTGTCAGTTATTTTTGTTATATTATGCTTTTTATATGTCTTTTACTCTCATGCCTTTTACTACGTCTGAGGAATGTGTTTCGGAGGTAGCAGTTTATTTTTTATTTACTTATTTATTTTTTTGTGATATCCGCAAGTATTCTGACTTTGCAGAATATGCTGCAAACTGGTCTCATTATTGGTGGATGGGACAAATATGAAGGTGGTAAAATATATGGAATACCTCTGGGAGGGACAATCTTGGAGCAACCTTTTGCTATTGGAGGTTTGACCTTCCTATCCTTTTCTTATAAGAGTTACATGGTAACTTCATGATTTTTTGAGTTTGCCTAGTTTTTTTTTTTTTTTGGAAGTTCCTATCTGTTTAACAAGCAGAAGTCTTGTTCTTTCTCAACTGGTATCGAGCTTGTTGATTTAGCTTACTGATATATCTCGTTTTTTATAAAGTTTTTGACCCAATCAAGTTTGTCTGTTATTTATTTTCTCTGGATTTTAACAGTGTTAGATGGCATTGTGGAAGTAGTGAATTGGTTTTACAAATCATAATTGCAACTATTGTATCCTTAACCGACTTTGGTAGTTGTAAATTTCAATAAGGAGCTTTTAATTGGGTGAGTCTAGTTCTAGAGCACAACCGGGTCTATTTAAACCAACTTAGATGTTGTTTGTAGTGATTAAATATATTCAACACATGTTTCCACATTATAAGTTATGTATGTTCCTATTATCCTCAAAATATAACTATATTTAATCACTAAATAGATATTATATGTATACATAAAGTGAAACTTCACAAACTAATTAGAATTGTCTTTCAGGCCTGATTGGTTTCAAACTTGATATTGTCACCCACTTTCTTATCTTCTATGTAGAAACTTTTTAAGGATCCTCTTATTGATATTTTGCTGTTGGTTTTGCTTTAAATTAATTAAGTACATTCTGGTACACATTTTCCATTTAGCACCCTAGTTTTCCATCATCTAAAGGCTCACTATTTTGCTTGTCCAATGACAATATCAGATGCATCTCAAAATATTTTGTGAGAACTTGCTATTATTCAAGTTACAGATTAATTGGCAAGTGTTTCAGCTCATGGCTGAGGCTTCGATTCCTGATAATTGTTCTGTTTCACATTAGGATCTGGCTCCAGCTATTTGTATGGATTCTTTGACCAAGCGTGGAAGGAAGGGATGACCCAAGAGGAAGCTGAGGTTTGTATATCGCGATTTAATATATATGAACTGTTACTAGTTTTCCTACTTATGAAGGCTTAGGAACATATCTTCTTGAGTACGTATCACAGCCTAATGTTTTACAACTACTCTGTTCAACTTCAAACAAGTATATAATTTACGATTCATATATGGGGACATTAGTTTGATCTAACTATTCTAGTTGGGAGGCGCTTGTCACTTCCTGAGAACCTCCGCCTGGAATGGGTGCTTTGAAGCACACATAAATTGGTTCACTTCATAGATGCTATGAAAAATTTGCAAATTATTTTTCTTGTTGGTCTGATATTTCAGTAATTGTGGGCATGTTTTCCATTAGTATGGCTGACTGCTAATTCGTTGTCTCTCTCTGTCCCTGCAGCAATTAGTGGTCAAGGCAGTCTCTCTTGCTATTGCTCGGGATGGTGCTAGTGGTGGTGTTGTTCGGACTGTGACTGTGAGTTAACTTTATTGTATATGCATTATATATGCTCCTACCTGGTGAATCTCCTCCTGATGTTGATGCTGGACAAGAACTTCAGATCTTTCCTTTTATTCTTGTTGGATTTCTTGTTTTCAATAGCCCCTGCACATGGTTTGATTGACATTGAATAAATTTTTGCTCAACTGTGTAGTAGTCGTGTTTGGCTAAGCTTTAAAAGTTTTCTTATAAGTAAATAAGTTTTAAGCTAAGCTAACCCTTATTACCTTTCGAAACCGCAGATTAACTCAGAAGGGGTTACAAGGAAGTTTTACCCATGTGACAAGCTATCACTGTGGCATGAGGAGCTGGAGCCTCAGAACTCACTGTTGGATATTTTGTCGGCAGGTAGTCCTGAACCAATGGTCAGTTAGATCCAAATTGTTGAACATCAAGTGGTAGTTGTGCACACTGGATTTACATGGGATGAACTTTACTATTTTTCTTGGAAATCTTTTGCTCTTTCTTAAATTGTTAAATTAAATTTCTGTTTCAGCAGTTGAATAGTTCCCATGTAGTTGATTTACTCCTTGATACCGACTTTTTGGCATATTTTCAAAATATCCGTCTTCTGTGGAGACATTAAAATCGTGTGTACTGATAACAGGGTACTATGGCCCCTCCCTGGGATCATGGATTCTTTGTTTGAAATGTATTGAAAAGAAATTTGGTGTTTTTTGGTATTTCTCCCAACTGTTCTGTTATTTAAATTTAAGGGAAGGGGAAAGTTTATCAATCTCTTTGCTTCTCCCAGTTTCTTTCCAACCAAACGTAAGAGTGGGTTATACATAATGTTTCATTAACTTTTATATGTTTGCTATGCAATATTTAAAATCCATATTCCACACAAAATGCAAAATGGTTAACATAAGACATATTTCGGTAGCTTAATTTGGAATTAGAGAAAATCATGGAACACTTGACTGATTCTAATTTTCGATTGTGGCATTTTCAAGTCTCAGGCCCTAGTTTTCACATAAGAATGCAGGGTCAGAGGCATATGCATGGAAGTATCAGAGGATGAAACGAAATGGTTTCATTTATATTTGGAAAGGATCATGTTTAACTGAAAAGGCCACACCCNACTTGACTGATTCTAATTTTCGATTGTGGCATTTTCAAGTCTCAGGCCCTAGTTTTCACATAAGAATGCAGGGTCAGAGGCATATGCATGGAAGTATCAGAGGATGAAACGAAATGGTTTCATTTATATTTGGAAAGGATCATGTTTAACTGAAAAGGCCCCCCCCCCCCCCCCCCCCCCATGAAACCACCTTGCACCTCTACAAGACTACACAACTATCTAAAATTCTTAATAATATTTGCAGCAAAGTAGGTAAGCAAATAAAAATACTCAAAAGATTATTTTTATGATATTTGGAGCTACTGGCCGGGAAAAAAAAAAGGCCACTTCTCTGAAACTCATTTAGGGAAGATTTCATGGACTGAAAAATGTATACACACACTCGGAAACTACTTGATACATGTTTCAGCTCTTTCTTGCTGCAACGAACTTTAATAGCGATAATCTCTTTACGAGAGAGGAAATATTAATATCATAACAAGCAAATTCCTGCCAAGACTAGGTTGTCCCTTTGTCCCAGTCCATATTACAAGATCTTAGGCCTTGATCAATGGCTGTTGTATTAATCTGAGGCTATTGAGTTCAAAGTAAAGAAGAACCCAGAAATGGCAGAAATTTTTCATGTGTTAGAAAGGACAAACTTTATACACCGTATCGTTGTTAAAGTTCTGAAGTGGAAGAATTTTTTTGCTAATTTACACCATTTTCTGAACTGCTACAATCTTGATTTGGAAGGATGCTGTTTCCAAAATCTCCATCCAAACTCATTTGTTGGACTTCTTGAGGTGAAAGGATCTTGATGCAGCGGACGCAGCTCACGAATTCCCTGAATCAAACAAATTACCATAAATATTCAGGGTAACATCATTTTACCCAAGGAAGCAACCATTTTATATGGAACAAAAAATTGAAGTAAAAAAGAACACAGAACATATGCCTATATTTGTCTTCTTCAAACAAATATAAGGAGAATGCAGAAGTTGATAAACAAAGCTGAAATGAAAAGGATGAGTTTTGAAGACTTACTCCCAAGGATCAGGACATCATTCTCATGATCCACATACACGAGTTTCCAACCAATTCTCTGTCGGTCCTCCAGTTGTCCCTCTATGCCAAATCTACGAGCCAGATCTTGTTTAAGCTCTTCATATCCCGAGTAGCGTGCAATATCAATTGATCTGCCGACAGCTCCACGCTTGTACACCTTCATAGTAACATGCTTGCCAAGTTAGGCCTCAAATCTTCAATGAAAACAGCACAAGAGTTAAATATATTCATGTCTTTGTAACATTGAGCATAAAGTATCAACCTTTGTATAAGTTCGCATACGAGGGATCTGTGGTGGTGGAGCCCACGCTCCTCCATTCATGAAGCTGTTATCATTTATTGTGGAATCAATTGAATTGAATGTCATATCTGGAACTCCAAATGACTGGGAAACCATTGATGATGAAAGTTCAGGATGAGTTTCCTTGGGGTTTTCATAGTTGGACAGCATCTCTCCTCCAGATGAGAGATTATTCGAGAAATCACCTGATCCCACCATAGATTTTGTGATCGATGGGTCGGGTATTATAGGCATGCCTAACTGGTTGCCACTGTTAGCCCCAAAAGGAACATTGTTATTCCTTCGATCACCCTGAAGTTCCCTGTCCTGACTCGTGGCTCTAAACAACATTGACTGAGAATTGAAAGATGCGGGGTTTCTTTGCTGTGTCTGGACATCATTTTGAGAAAGAACTGATGTTGCTGAACATGAGCTGTCCAAATAATCTATATGGGTTCCAGTAGTATTGAGGTATGTTTGTGTTGCAAAAAATCCTTGGTTCTGACTTTTGGATATGTTAGCCGAAGGCTTAATGTCAGGTTTTTTCTGCAAATCCTTAACTAGGTTACCAATAGAAGACGTGTTCTTTACGCCAGTTGAACTCAACAGAGTGGCAGAAGACTGAGCCATCTCATCCCCTGTTATTGTACTTCGGTGGTTTCTGCCATTGACCGTAGACTGAATAGCACCTGGACAGTTATTTGTGGATGGTGAAGTTGAACAAGACGGAACCTCATCAGTGATCACAGATTGGCCTCCACCCGCAGCTCCCATCAACAAACTGCTATCAACTGCAGAAAGCTGGTTATTCATTGGGTTCGAGGTGTTTCCCACAAATCCAGACAATTCTGATTGTGTTCCAGATTGTTGATGTTGCTGAAGTTTTGGTTGGGCAAACAAGAGATTGCTTTGGCTATTATTTCTTGTCATCTGCTGTGGGATACCATGCGACTGTGGGAGCATAATCGATTTTGATTGAGATGCCTCTGGCAGTTGACCTGTCACAGACCAAGAGAATTTCTGGGAAATGTCCAAAAGCGGCTTCTGCTGACCCTGGTTTTGGGTCAGTTGGGAAGGTGTTTGTATTGCAGATTGCTGTGCTAGAAGTGATTGTTGTTGCTGGTGGAGTTTCTGTAGAAGTTGAAGCTGAATTTGATTATCAGGCACATGCAACTGTTGGCTCACATGATCCGGGGATTGAAACAACATCAAGTCTTGCTGCTGGACATGACTAGGATTCTGCTGCTGTTGAGGCAAATTTTGCGGAAGACTTCTCTGAAGGTGATTGTTTATAATGGACTGTTGCTGCTGCAGAACATTCTGAGCTGGGTTTGGATTCTGTGACTGCAGAATTTGCGTCTGAACTTGGCTTGTTGGTAAAGTTTGATTCATTAAATTTTGTCTTGGTGGTTGCATAGTGTCAGTAAACTGCTGTTGTGTCTCTATAATCGAGGCCAGTGGGTTCAATGTGGAGGCCGGGGGCTTTTGGAGCTGATCTAGTTGTTGTACGGGTTGGGTTGGCCTCGGGGTATTGAACTGCAAGTTGTTATGTTGAGGCGCAGGGATACCTAATTGATGCGACAGATCTGCACCCGAAAAGTTTTGTAGAATGGAACTAGACAAAGGATTTAAACAGTTTGGCTGCATTGAGTTACCCAATGAGGGGTTTTGCTGCATGTTCATCCACTGAACTAAGCTCAAGCCGTGCAGAGCTTGAGGATCCTTCATGCCAAAGTCGTCTCCAAGCCAGGGCATCGTCCGCCTGAATAGATTATCAGGATCAGACAAGTCATCATCTGCAAGGAGAAACATAATAAATATTACTCCTTTCCGAATGGATATATAAATCGACTTATTGAATCCTATTTTCCTTTTACCTGGCATTCCTGGTTGCCTTGGGCGCTTTGAACGGAAGAAAGGTGTGGTGGGGCAGATGAAAAATGGAGCAGTTACAGGCTCGATCTCCCAAATAGAGACACGGTTGCGCCTCTCTCCAGCAATTGATTCATCCCAGCCAATCTGGTTACAGAACGCGAGTGCTTAACAGATAGTTTACCTACTTGAAATGTGGGAGTGAAATATTTCCTGAAGGGCGGTGTATTTCACTAATTTTACCTGCAAATTACGCCATTGGGAGTTCTTCCATCTGACTGGATCCAAATCACTGATACCAGTTATTGTGCCCATGTATCTGCAGAAAGCATGCAGCTGAGATGAGTGGAAGGTAGGGATAACAAAAACACTAGAATTTTGATTTTTTTTGTTATTTTTAAACAAATATAAGTAGAATATTGGCATATTAACGTTGTTTCCGCTACCTTCTTGTTCCCGATTCTTCAGTTTCAAACATCATGCGGAAGCGCATGCCTAGAGATATTTGGTTACTGCAAACTGCTCTATAGTACTTGGCTAAAGGGATAACGAATTCTGATGGACTAGCCCTGCTCAGGTTTGAAAAAACATCTCAGTAACCTTGGATAGAAGCAACGTTATCTACACCAAATGTCCATGACATGAACAGATTATTCCACAAGTATAGCAAGAATTAAGAAAAGTGATGACCTTGGATTGTAAAACACGGTGAAAGGACTATTATTTGCAGCGGCATGGGCTGCTGCTGCTAGAATCCCAATATGCATGCTATCACTTGACAAAACTGATGACGATAAGTTGGTTGGTTGTCTGTTTGCCCGTCTGATGCCCAACAGAAGCTGCTGCTTTTCATCCCTGTTCATGTGCACGAGACAACTGATTATCTCATTCTTTGGGCAACTCTAAAACTAATTAGATGTACACAAGCTAAGGGGAAGAAGGAAAGAAATCTTTCAAAGGCTTACATTCATTACCTAATGAATAAAACTGAGTCTCCTGCGAAAAGCCTCTTTCCACTGACAAAATGACTCCATCCAGTTGTAAGCAAGTGACGCTTCGGTTGTCCTGAGATATTAGAAATTGCAACCACTTAAAGAAGATGTAACTCTACCAGTAGCAGAAAATAGAATGAAACCAAGAAATAGCAGCAGAGTGAACTTACCTCTATAAATATGGCGAAATGTCCATACGTTGTCGTGCAAATCCCTAGCCACAATCTCTTGAGCAGGTGGTTGCATTGTGAAATCCTAAATAAATGAGTACTTTTACATAAGCTGTAAATGAAAAGAAGGTAGTAGAGCAGAGGACTTTGAAGGAAGGATTCTTACGAACCAGAGTAGGAAATGTCTTTTCTGCTGCACGGCGAGGTACAGAAAAACCACCATGAGTGCTAGTATCACTTGCAGTCAAGGTTTTACAAAAAAACTCCGTTTGAGGTTTGTTTGCTTTCATCGAAAGATCTGATCTTAATAAAGCCTCCTTGTCAAACTGCACAGAAGAACCATAATGTCAGTTTCCTAAGTTGGACCATGTAGAGCCTAATTGTATTGTTCACTTATCCCCTTCACCAATCCATCGAAACATAGTTTAATTATGGGGTCACCAATCCATCGAAACATAGTTTAATTATGGGGTCACCAATCCATCGAAACATAGTTTAATTATGGGGTCTATTGTGCAGTCATATCTTTGTATTAGGTCGCCCTAGTTTCCAACGTTATATAAAAGAAATTGAAAGGTGTGAATCTCCATTGTATACTTCTTTCAACCCCTAATCTCAGTCTCTATGCTCTTAAACTCAACTTTCAAAGACGCAAATAAGAGAATGAAGTTGCAATGCACCAGGAATTCTTCAGTTAAAAGCAGGTCCCTACCGTAGGTACTGGTTGGAGTGTCATCTGCGCATAAACTTCATCTGTTTCTGGGTCAGCCTAAAAATGAAAACGAATTATGTACCGTTATTATCAAGTTCTTGAAGAGAAATAGAAGAAGCCGTAAGTTGAGGCAGCATACAAGCAAAGTGACATTGTGAAGAAGGCATAGTAACTTTGACGGAAGATTTGGATAGTTTGGAATTTGTGCATCCACGTCCTTTTTCATTGATGCAGCAACCTGAAAATGTAAATTTACAAATATTAACATAAGAACAAGAATCATCTTTAGATAAAATAAAAAAATGAAAATATCTTCAGTAGTTTCACTTATGATCACTGTCAGTTTGTTCGATAACATGCATTATACATTGTACTTTCAAGTCCGACATACCAAACACATTGTATCTCTCAGCAAATGAAATTCTTAAAATTATATTGTCTACCAGCGACATAGTACTCGCAATGAATTTAACGTCATAGTTTGACTTTGCTAAGATATTTAATCAGAAAATTAAAATCTTGGTCCATAAATTCTCGAGTTCAAATCTCACCATCAATCCGTCTCAGAAAACAAAATAAATTCATTCTCTCGAATCTCATCCATCAACCAACCCACACCAGCACAAGTACACAGGTTAGCATGGTCCAATACATGCTAGTTAACCTTTGACAAAATCAAAAGGCACTCAATTTTCTAGATCTTATGATCTGATTATTTAATCCAATTAACAGATCATAAAAGCTAGGAGCGATGTACCTAAATAAATACAAAAACAGGTATGTAACTAACTTGTAATAAATAATAATGTAATGAATCCATGCATGTGACCAAATTATGCTACAGATTTAGCAAACTCAGCAACCGTCTGTCAAAAATGAAGTTATGGCGTGTTTGTCTGAATAAAATTTTCTTTGCGACAGTACAAATCGAGATGATCACTCGATTTTGATCATAGTGTGACACGACTAAATTATCGACCCTACTACCCTATCCTACCCAGCCTATGGACTTTATTTTTTCCATTCATAAGCTTTCTTGTATAGACCGTTCCATCCTGCAACACGGTCCGTCACAGGCTGAATCGTGCTTGAGCTTCTTATCTCATGTGTTAGCGCTAGTTTGGCGACACTTTTGAAAAGTCAAAAATTATTTTTGAGATTAATAAACTACTTTTGAAGATATTTATATTATTTTCCGAGTGCTATATCGGATTAGAAGAAATTTTAACAAAGTGGGTCTAAATTAACATCCTGGAGAAGCACTGTACTTAGCACATTTTGAACCAAACAAAGGTGCAGTTTATTTATATATAAATCAACTCATGGTGGTAATAAAAAAGACCTGTTCACTGTGGCCTTGAGGGAAGTAAACGACGTGGGTCCCAGCGACCGGCATATTGACCAGAGGGCCGGCGCATGCTTGCCATAGCTCTGGGTTTATACTCTTCTTCTCACCTGCGATACGTCATCCGATTAGACAATATATTTTCTTCTATTTATTCATATATGTTTACATTGATTTCATCCAAAAGGGCACCGAGAAAATGCAGATATATATAGATATGCAGAGAGGGAGCAAGGAGGGAGTGAGACCTTCGGCTGAGTCGGAGGTGGTGGCCGCCGTTTGAGCTCTGGCTCCGTTTGCCGGTGTCTTCATTAATGATTTGTATTCAGCTAAAATAATAGGCAGAGTTTCTCACTGGATATACATCCTGCCGGAGAAATATCGAGCTCCGATTTAACCCAAAGAAAAGACCTTTTAACAAATCAAAGAGTCAACTTTTCCTTTCAGCTAAGAAAACAAATTCTTCTGCTAATCAAAATGTAAAGGGGAAAAGGGAAATGAAGGATTAAAATTTTTAGTAGGATGGGAACCAATGTTTGGTTTTCTTCGCCGGAGGGATATGTTTCCGGCGAAAATGAAGAGTGAGGAAGTAAGTTTTTATGAGGGAAGCAAAAGGAGCTTTGGAAAAGGAGAAAATGTATGCTGAGTGAATTGCCCCCTCCCTTCTTCCATTCACACACTGTGTCTTTCTCTCTATATATATTTATTTATCTATCTGTATATATTGCTTCCTCTTTTTCTCATTGTTCTTCGCCAAAAAAGCTCTCTTTTGCAGTCTGCAGTTTTACACAAATCTCTCTCTTGTTTTTAGGACAAACTTTCTTGCTCTTGTTTTCTCTCTCCGCGTCTCTCTTTCTACTCAAAGCTTACACCTTTTTCGTAATATTTAAATATTGTTTTGTTGTGTGTATAATGTATGTATTTCTTCCTCAGTTTTCGCTCTCTATGTCAACCATTCACTGTCTCTCTATATCTATATGTATTTGTATAGGACAACTATATTCGCACCACAATTTTTATAGTAATTGTGTCTCTAACAATTTTTCATTCATTCTTATCTTTACACTTTTCACTAATTAACACATTTACTTGATAAAAGTTTTACGTTCGAAAGTCCGTCGAAAATGACGTAATACAACTCATATCTCCATCATATTTTTAGAAAAGATAAATAGAAAGTGCGAAAATTATTTTTCCCTTATTTCAAAATATGAAAATAAAATATTTTAATATAAATCATCATCGAAGACGAAACGTACTAACTAATGGAATATTGAAAATAAGAATTCGATAAAAAAAAAATTAAAAATATAATTGTTATAATGAATAAAAATTGAAAAACTTAACTACAATTAAAATTTAGTATATCAAATAAAAAGTGCGGTGACAATTGTTCATCTGAAAAAGTTGGCTGGTAGGGTTAGGCCCTTATATTTGTTACAATTGCCATCATTGCCTCATTAATTATATGAAAATGACTATAGAGTTTTGGTTAATTTTATTTTTGTGGATTAGTTTTGTAGAGGTCCGGTTTGAAAAGTGACAGTTGATAAAACATTATTTTGTGTCATTTCAGGTTTGCAATAATGCAGGAAAAAAATTATTGCAATTTTTTGTTTCTCATTTAGGTTAATTGGGAATAAATTTTCGAACTCCTCAAAAATAGTAGTAGTAATAATTGAGGAAACTATATTGAAAACAATTATTGTGCTTATTAATTATAATGTTTCTCCTACGAGTTATAATAAAATCATACAAATAAAGTTGCAAATTATTTAACTATTCGTGCCAAAATAGAAAATTTTGCTTCATAGTTCAATCTTAGGGTTTTCTCTTGATCTTCTCTCAATAATGCATTTCACCTTCAAAGTGCACTAGAAGGAAAGTTCCACGAACTTCTCGATCAGCTAGTCGTAGTTCTAGTCCATATTAGAAGTAGAAGGAGATAGAAGGGTCTTGGAATTAAGTTGAAACATCTACCATATTCATATTTGTATTCTTATACTCATTTTCATATTAATAGACGGATAGAGATCTATGTCAAACTTCCAACTTAATGCAACTAACATTATTACTTCGTAATTCTTTTGTTTGCTCGTTTACTTTGTGAATATCGGTTGAATTTCTTATGGTATCCCAAATTCAAGATGTCAGTAACTTCCTCACAATCAAAAGTATCGTTAGCATATTTTTTGTCCTAGGATAGAGAGATGATGTCTATGCTCTGATCACACTTTATTAAAGACACGCATTTTCTTTTTTCCAATATTACTCAAATCAGAATCTATTTCAATTTTATTTTTATGCATTGTCCCTTAGGAATTAGTCGAGGATCAACTGGCTATGTTGATGCCATAAAACCACATTTCACAATATTAATTATAGGGTAAATAAAATATTATAAAATATTAGCGAGAAAAAAATTATTGTCAAAACTATATGTTTATGTTTTGATATTTCCAATTCAGAAATTATTGTATGACAAAAGAATTAGAGTATTAGGGGTTGTTCTTATTATATTTCAATTTTGTATTTTGAGTTTTGAATTCATTTTGGGTTTTGTGTTTTGAGTGTCCATTTTGAGATTGTTGAAAATGTGTTCTTTTTGATATTTTGAAAAATGATTTTGAAAACACTCATTACGCGTTTTGAAAATTTTGGCTTGATTATAATTTAAAACACTCTTCTTTGTAAATTTGTAACTTGTTTTCAAAAACTCGTATTCAAAAATAGGAAAGAGCGCATTTTTACTGTTTTGAAAAATCAAAAATAGAAAACTACTTAAAAATGATAAAAAGAACAAGCCCTTAATTTTTTTTCTTTTCCATTATTTTATTCTCGAGGATAGATAAATAATTTTATTTTTTTTTTATGTCAATTGTCACGTGAACAGAAGCTGCAAGTAATTTCAGTTTCCATTATTAAAGGGTGGTTTGTGGGGCCGGCCTCATCACATGGCATTATTCTTAATTAAATTTCATTGCATTGACTGCCACGTGGCGTCGCGGTTGACGCAATGCCTATAAGACATTGACAGCTCCACTTTTTATTTTTTAATAGTATTTTAATCGTTCTATCTCAGTAATTTTTGTATTTTTCAATTTGCAACCACTATTTTCATTTGTTTACATTTTGCCCCGGCGGGTAGGGCAAAAATCTCCATATAGTCCCTGTTCTTTTGAAAAATCTCAATTTAGTCCATGACCCTTCAATCCGATCCCTAATTTTTTTTCCCTAACCTTCGTGCTAACTTAATTTATAAGATATCATAATTAAGTGATGATCAAATATTATATAAATTCACAAAAACAATTTAATGAACTAGGTTCCATCCTTCAATGTTAATTTATTAGGTGGAGTAGTATCTCTTATAAACTTATTATTTACCTCGCAAGTAGTCGATGTGAAATTCTGCTCACACTTTCCCAACAATCTCCTCTAACGATATAGTCTACATGTCTACTTCCTCATGTCACAAACCGATAAGCTCCATCAAGATCCAAATCTTCTACAAGGTTAGTGGACAAGGCTTTGCATCGACACAACCACCTTTGGAAGTCAAATACCAATTCTTTCATTAATTGTGATTTACTAGGTCAACACCTTCATTGTGGCTATAACTAGAGATTCGCATTGTACAATCACATGACTAGGCTTACAGCATAACGTTGATCACGTTGTAGGGAGTTCGAGTTTCATCTCAACCCTTTAAATGGAGTAATTCAAATTTTCATTTACTACGAAGAGATGATGTATCTAGTATAGTCAAGAGAAAGTTCGGATCATCATATTACAATTCTATAACCGATATGTAAATTGTAAAATTCTAAATTAATACCCAAAGAAAAATAGAATCTAAATTATATTTTTAAGAATAAAGTGGTAAAAACTTTACACGCGTGGCTTGTTTTGTAAAATTATGATTGCCAATTGTAAGTTTTCTATTGGTGCAGCTTTAAAGCCGTGTTTCCTGGAATGGTTAGTTGTAGGTCCCACTGATTGGACCAAATTGCTGCAGAAAATACTGCTGACGTGAAATCATCGGTTACCTTTTACTGATGGGTTTGGTGTTGCAGAGGAATCCAAATCCAATTCGAATCGATTCTCGGCCGTCAAATTATTGGACGACGTGTTATATTCTGATTTCGGCTTTTGGTCGGCGGTCCATTTTCCTGCTTTATTTCAAGACGAAAGCGTTAAAAAGGAACAGTTTAAGATGTCTTGAAGTCACATTATTTTGAAAGAATATATTTTGAAATAGTAGAATGATAGAAAATGTGTAATTAAAAAAGAAGGAAAAGTTATTAATATAATGGAAAATATTATTTTTTTGAAAAATGTGTGGTTGAAAATGAGTAGAAAAATGAGAATAAAAATTTTAATGTGTCAAATAGGGCTTAGTGCTTATTTTTGGGGAAAAAAATGTGTACCGGTTTGACCCATTATTCCACATTATAACGAGAGAAATAGTAATTTGAAAAATTGTGGTGCGTATAATATTATTTTATTGAAAAATGTATGATTGATAAAAAGAAATAGAATAATTATAATTTAGGGTGTGTTTGAGTTACATTATTTTGGAAGCATGTATTCTGGAATAGTAGATTGATGGAGAATTTGTGGTTAAAAAAAAGAAAAGTTATTGATGTGATAGAAAATATTATTTTATTGAAAATGTGTGGTTGAAAATGAGTAAAAAAAATAAAAATAAAAATTTTAATGTGTAACAAATAGGGGATTAATGGGGAATAATGGGGTCAAACATGGGCTTAATAAAAATTGATAAAATTTGTTATTTAAAAGTAATGGATCATGTTAAGCCATGTTTGGTAGCTTTTTTTTTTTTTTTTTTTTTTT
>CAIGRN010152454.1:0-17005 GCA_903798345.1 Fraxinus anomala
TGTTGGATCAAAACACACAGCTTTGGTACACTTAACATCGTGGATGACATTCCATGATATGGCAATCAATTTTGTCATTGATTTCTCCCAACACTTATTTAAATCAATGGTCTCGATTTTTAGACTTAGCCTTTGGCTGCATTTTTACAAAAGTTCAATTTTTAAAAACTTATTTCAACCTCACATTCTATTATAAAATAATATTACTCGTAAATCGAAAAAATTTTCTTTCTTTTTAACCGCACAATCTCCAATAAAACATTATTCAAAATGCATTTTTTGCCCAAAAAGGGGCTCAAACAAGGGCCTAATGGGGTGTCATTCAAGATATACACATTACACATTGAATGTATTAGTAGATTAATCCAAACACATACTACACCTTTAGTCTGTGTTTGTCACTCTAATCATGCTACATATACATCATTTTTTATACTTTGTCACGTGACAATATACCATTCGATAGTTTAAAAAAATAAACAGTTTTCCCCCTCAATCATTTTTTAACACATCAAATGTCAAACCAAATGTACATTTAGCATTTTTGTTGTCAATATGCCATGTGGTGAAGGAAAATCATCATCAATCGCTGATTTATAGCCCGTACATCAAGTAGAATTTTAGTTAAATTGACTTTGAAATTGTGTTACTAAATCCATTTTTGGCAGCCATCTTTGTCTTGTTATCTTGAACTCATCGTTTATGATTTTCAATTTCGAAAAATGTTCTATAAAGCTAGTCCTGGACTCTTGAATACTTCAAAACGGTACTAAAGACTTGTTTGTTTCTGATTAAAATCATATTTTAATTTAAGTCAAAGTCAAACAATCAATATTAAACATATCTTTCATGGATCCTACAATTTTCAACCACACATTTAAATAAGAAAAGCCAAAACACGTGTCAGCATTTTGTATCGTCGCTATCTTTTTTTTTTTTTTTGGTCCTCCATTTTCCCACGTCTTTGAATCTGACACAACCTTTCTACATCTCTTCACGCTATCAACCATGCCTCTCCTCCATCCCCCACCCCACACAACCACCCATGTTTCTCTCTTTCTTCTCCAGTTCTTGATTTAGGGTTGAAATTAAATGCTTTGTTGTGAGTTTTTCCTTTTTCTTTCTAGGCGATCTTGAATCAAAGAAAGTGACGTTTTATTCTACATTGCCTCTGCATCTTCCTCTTCCAGGTAATTTTTTTCGTTTTGTCTCCTAATGCACTTTTTTCTCCTTTCTTTTCTATAATTGATTAATTTATGTTCAAATAAAATGTGTTTCAAATTGAAAGATACAACCCAAAATTCAGAAAATGGCTAGCTATTTTGGGGTTTTTTGTTGGATCCATGGCTTCAGAAACAATTCACTCAAGTGGAGTTCCGGAGCTTGAAACCCGTGTTTTTAATCAAATTCGTAAGCTTTTTTCATTATAATTTTCTTTTGATTTGTTTGGTTACATGTGAAATTAATGGAATTTTTTTGAGTTCTTGAATTCGTTATTTTATCTTCTTTTTTGTGCTTTAGTTTGTTTCTTCGATCCGTTCTTTTGAAAGCAAATTTTAAATAGAAGTTTCAGGGAGCTCGGAGATTTTTATGAGAATTCGTACAATGCCCCTGAAAATAGTTTAGAGGAGACGGATAAATTGCCGAACAAGTGTGCTCTTGAGCTCGAGGTAAATATCTTGAAATCCCATGTCTCAGACTTCAATCGTCATTTCTGTAATTTTTAGACTATTTTGCGTTTCAGTATTAACATTTAGGTTTGGCTCCGCCAGTGCCACCGCGTTCATGGGGCCAGTCCATAAGTGGAAGAAGAAGTGGGTCAATGTGCCACCCTCCAATTTCAACCAAACGGAAGCCAATCTAAAAGAAAGACAATAACGACATTAACATCAATGATAATATTAACAGCAATGATGACTCCAAGAATTCCAATACAGATGACTTCGTCGCTGCAGAGGAGCCGCCCAAGCGTAAATTCAAGTATATTCCGGTACTTTTCTGTCGGTTCATTTCTTATGGTCTTTGTTAACTTGATTTTGCATTTTTTGTTGTATACAATATGTTTGTAATCGATTTGTGAGGTGTGGATTTCTTTCTATAAATTTGAAATTAAGTAGGCCGTGGGTGATTATCACAGTCTTCTTTACGGTGAATTGTGGTTTAGGATTCTAAAATAGATAAAAAGTGAACGGTGTTTTGGGGTTTTACTTTTATATAGGAATTGAAAGAAATTGAAAATCTTTAGCGTTCGCAACGTTTGGTTAAAGAGTCTCTGGTGTAGGAATTCACATATCTGGTTGATTTAAATTAAAGGGTGAGTTGATTTTCTTGAAAGCTTGATTTAAACTTTTAATTTTTCAGAGGGGAGTGATTGGTGCTTCTAGATTCCCAGGATAGTGTATATTTCATTTCTTTCCTTGCCAATGTGGTGATCTTATTGGAAAAAGAGAACGAGGATGAATTGCACTTATAGAGCAACATCAACGAATAGCTGTGAGGTTAATAAATTAAAGTTTGATGACTAATATGAAACAAACTTATAAACTAAAATTTGATGTCCAATATTAAACCACTTAATTCTTCTCCAATTGCTCCCCTATCTTCTTTGGGTTCTTAAGAAGAAAAATTCTGTCAAATTTTGATTTTCTTAACTATCGTTTTCTCTGTAGATATCTTTTTATTTCTAATGCGTAGTCTGCTGATTTGTATAGCCAAGATAGTGCTGCTTCATCTTTTTCTAATGGTAGTGTAAGAGGGAGGGAAAGATTTGGAGTGAAGACATTGAAATTGGAAAGGTTGTATCAAGAGTTAATGATGAAGATGAAGATGGCTCTAATGGAAGAAGACACTCAGGCTCACTAAAGCCCAGTCTGCCCTTTTGGAAGAAAGCTTTAAGCAACACCAGTACTCTCAATCCTATAATTCTCTCTACATACATACAGCAATTGCCTGATTATAATCTTTGGGTCTCTTATAAACAAAAGCAAGAGTTTGCAAGGGACCTAAAGCTTAGGCCTGGACAAGTTGAGGTTTGGTTTCAGAACAGGAGAGCAACGTAATCATCTTCAACCCATGGAAAGCATTAAAAAAATTTCTCTTTTTCAATAATATGTTTGTATATCATGAAAAAAAAAATAGAACGGGATCCATTTTTAAGAAACAAAGAAAGAATAAAGAAAATCAAAATTTGACTTCCAATATAGTACACAGTTTTTTTTTTTCAGGCCGTTTTAAACCATTTCTTAAAATAATTAGAAGTAAATGGTGTAATCTCTCAATGCCCAATGCATACAAAATGTCTAGCTACTCTCAGGTCATTTTCCTTTATGGATCGTATTCCTTGCCACCTGTCTTTAATTCTTATTATCAGTTTATCGTTTGTATAGTGGTGGATTTTCAATTTTATGAAAATGCTTTTTTTTTATTAACAACGTTTTTCCTGCATTGGAAAACCCCAGTATTTTCAATCTCTTAACTTCTTGACGATTGTATATGTTGTTTTAAGGGGTTGGTCCCCTTGTTAGATTATATGATTAAAAATGATACAAAAATAACAATCGAAGTTCTCATCCTTAGAACTTTAAACTAATGTAATTAAGTTTTTAACAAGAACAACTTTAATCTAAACAAATAACTAGCTAAAATGTGTCAAGCATGAATAATTAACTTTTCATTTAAACTACTAAAATATTTACAACCTAATATAAAAGAAAATCACTAAATCATTGCTAATATTTGGTTAAGATAAGAATACATTTATGACGAAAAGTTCAATACAATTAATACCAAATGTTCATATGAAGAATCGAAAATATATATACAAAGAAAATAGAGGACATGTGGGTTCATTTGAACTAACTCATGACTATCTTTTATGTTTACAAATGAATTTTTCTAAAATTTATATATATTTATTTTCAACATTAACCAACAACGTACAACGCACGTTAGTCACACTAGTTCTTTAAGAAAAATCGATAAGCTCGTGAACAGAGTTAGCTCAGTCCATCGCGAGATCTGCCCAAGAGCTGGCCCAAGCCCCATTTTTAGGCAATGAGCAGGCCAGCTTAGCTTGTGGGCCCAAAAAGTCTGAGCTCGTCTAGGACAAGTCGAATCAAGAGTAAGAGCCCATGAACCAGCTCGTTGCCACTCCACATGAAGACCTATATGTATATTAGTATCAATTGGTATTTTTTGGGACCAAAATTCATCCAAGAATTTAAAAAGGGTACATCATATTTTCCACCAAAATCTAGAGTACGAGCTTTCCATGTCGAGTACATAATCCTCGTTTATAAAAAATTCCAAATTCAATATAATACATATATAGCATCACTCGTACCGCAAAAGTATCCCTCGTCTGAATAACATTAAACAACATATATATCAAAAGTAGAGCACCCTACATGCATGTCCCGAGGGTGTCCAACTCGGACACGACCCTCCACCCTATGAGGAGTATCCGAGCTTAATTGCTTCTCTTTTCTCCGCCAATGATCCCCAATAACTAACCTTTGGTGTGTGCTGGCACAACAAAGAAAAGGAACAGAAAACCATCTCTGTCCATACTTTTGCTGAATAGTCTTCTCTTCCAACTGTATATGGACTTTTCCTACTCAACTATCTTCACATCAACTGAAGCATTCAATAAAGAAATTCTTCTGCAAGAACAAATCAATTTAGACAGGTTAAAGATCATATCAGCTTTATAAACCCATGCACACACTGCAACAATCTTCCCTGTAGAATTGATAAAGAAAAAAAGATGCTATGATACAACACCATTGACAAGTTGTCTACTTTTACAGACATGCAACGTTGGCAAGTTTCAACAATGATTTCATGTTGAAGACTGATTGACATACATGGAGCATGAACTAGAAATGTCCAATGAGAAAATAAAATCAGACTGATCTCGACATCGTGTCTTGAGGAAATTAATGACTTCAATTATATACCACCATTATGATTACAGGACCCTCTGAGTATTCAACTTGGAGAAAACTGCAAGACCAGTGCACTATTGTTCATGCCAATTCTATACAGTGTTAAAAGATACCCCTGGATTGAACAACGATCTTTTACCATATACATAAGAACTTTCATGCACTCTGCCTGGAGGGAGGGGGTGGCGGGCGGAGGGAATGAGACCCATTTAATCCGGCACATAACTCAAAAACTTTGTTTGAAAGGACCAGCAACTGACAACTATGAATTCCCAAAAGAGATTGAAGAATCAGTATTTTCGTCAACTTTTTAAACTAGTGAAGTTGCTCCTGCGAATTTGAGGTAAGGATGGAGAAAGTGTTTGAAAAATATCATTCTATGTTTATTGCTCAGTTTGATTCGATCAGGTTAGTTACACCGGTTCTGCCTGGATATTAACATCAGCAACGTCTCTAATACGCTCACAAACCTTTGTTACACACAAGACAATAATGATGTTGCTCTTGGCAAAATAATGGTAATATCTCAATCTATAAAATTTGTATCAGCAACTCGCTGATTGCCTTAGAAACAAGATCGATAGCTCTATTTGGACATAATATGATGTTCCCTATAGCTCATTGAATAGTTTAATCAGGAAATTGGGCTAAAATTGCCCTGAGACAGCAAGTTGCAACCTGCTCTGATACCAAATTTGATGTAACCAGAGGAAGAGGAGATAGAAGCAAAAACATAGGAAAGGAATCATCCAACAAGAAAAGGAATTGACTCCACTTGGCATTGCTAATCACTGATCACAATCCAACCAAACTATCCACCTGATGGATGCAAACTCCTAGAACACTATATAAGTACTTCCTTTTCTTCCTAAATCTGATCTTTTTGTGTTGATTTTCCCCAAAATAAGGTTACAGGCGTACCTCTTGAGGTTGACATTGAGGAGTAAACACTTCCCACAAATATCTAGATATTATAAAGTTCACTTCTAAGTAAAGTTCAGCACACAGGACTATGGATTCACTTAATTTAATGATTCGTTATACATATAAACATTATTGCTAACTGAATGATATTTTTATTTGTCACGTTGAAAAGTTTTTTATGCTCAAGCATCAAACCCAAAAGGTACAACTGTGGCAAGATAAACTCTTCAATCAAGGACTCGGACAAATTAATTTCCCTTTGGGGGGAATCAACCCACATTTTTTCCGCATATGCTTGCTCCCTACTATTTCATAAGTCTCTTTTTTAATATATCATCTAGCATTTCAGTACACTCAACATGGATAAGGCAAGAAAATAAGAATATATGGACGCACAAGTTAATTTGCTATGCAAACGAGGCTTAATATAGTTACATATATAGTCAAATAATCACTTACATGCAGGTTATATACAGGGCGACAGAAGAAAGAATTGTACATCCAAAGTTCACTGCAAGAATCCTATTTCTAGTTCACCAGCTAGATGCAACTAAGTATAGCCATTAAGCAACTGAGATTGAAGTGAAGCCGGGTCCAGTTCCCAACAATCCTTAGGAAGGCCTGAGGCCTCATCTCCGGAAAGCTTCCTTGCAGGAATCTGATGTGAAAATAGCTTAATATCATCTTTTTCTAGCAATCTAATAGCAGTAGCCCCAACTTCTCTTCTCTTAAAGATTGTCCTGAACCCATGAACCTTCTCAAGGTAACCAATACTCAAGCCATACACGTCGCTGAAACTAGTTAAGCATACAACAACATCAAAGCATGGCTTATCCATAACCCCTTGGTTCATTCCTTCAGCATTTAAAGTATTTTCATCATAGAGGGCCCAAACTGAGCCCTTCTTTGGATAAATCCTATACAGTTCTCTGGCCGCTCTCTCACAGTCCACAGCATGAGAAAACATGTTGAGATACTTAACTGAAGTCTTCCTAGAAACCTTAAACCTCCCACATGAAACATGGAATCCCATTTTCACTGAACCAGTCCACACCTCGTTGCCATTATTTTGAAAGTCTAACCAACTTATTGTTACCTCAAATGGATTCACAGAAACAATTTCATCAATCAGTGCATAATGCCTTGGCATTCCATCATCGTCGTCATATACCGCCCACACTTGTCCTTTCTTAAAGCTCCTCCCTCTTCTATCCTTGTCAAAATCGTAGAAATCTGAATCTTCCACGGGCATTATCTCCAAGTCATCCTTTGTTGATGCTCTAAGCCCCTCAATCTCCAAATCTACCGTACTCTCTAAAGCTCTTATTTTCACAATATTCATACAGTTATCCTTCAAAATCCTGCGTCTCACCCTCTTCTTGCTCAAATTCACAATTTCATTTTCCTTTTGTCCATCCTTCTCCATCAAAATCAACTTATCCTTTTCTCCTTCCTTTTCTGTCGCCTTCAACTTCTCCTCATCCACATCTGGTCTTTCATTAACATCATCCAACTTCAACTTCTCCTCATCCGCCTTCTTCTTCACCAACATTTGCATTTGAGCTAAAGTCATCATTTCTTCTTCCCGAACCTTTGCTCTCTTGTCCCTTTCACTCTCTACTACCTCAACCTCAATGCTCCTCATCTCCTCATCCCTATCTCTTACCTTCCCCCCCACTTTCGTCGTCAGTAATTCCTTAATCAAACCACCATCGCTATTACTCGACTCCCCAATCTTCTTCAAATTTCCCACCTTTTCTACACTCTTCAACGTCAGTCCATCATTCCCACGAGTATCCTTTCCACCAATATTTCTAAACTTTTCCCCTCTCTTTGACCTAAAATTAATGGCCAACCCACCATTTCCACCCACATTTTTCTTTACTTTCCGCCCTGACCTCTCCAACACCTCCGCAACACCACTAATTTTCCTCCCCCCAAAACCACCTTTGTCCAAATCACCTAGTTTGCCACCTTTCTTAACCCTCTCCCTGATCCTAACACTAACTCTAGTTGGCGTGGCTCCATTCTTCTCTATATTCTTCTCAACACCTAGCTTTTCTTCATTTTCGCAATTCTCCTGGACCTCCACAGCCTTAAAGCTTTTCTTACACCGAGGACACATCAAAATATGCCCCAAATACTTCTTCTCAAATTGGTGCAACAACCTACAATTCGAGCACGCCGTCCAAAACACCTCTTCTATTCCCTCAGCTCCTTCACCTGCCTCTGACTGCATCGCAATCCTAAGCCTCATATCAAACTCCTTCCTCCTAATTTTATCTGACAAAACGCGAACCGCCTCAGCAACCAACTTAAACGCCTCTTCAGATGCCGCAAACGGGTTCTTATCCGGATGCAGTGTCAAAGCCAGTTTCTTGTACTGTTTCTTGATTGTATTGAAGTGCGCAAAGCGCTCCACCTGCAGAATCTTGTAATAATCGGGAGGAGAGAAAGAGTTGCTTTCTGGGGCGGTTTCGAAATTGGGTTTGGCTGCAGTCTGGATGATTTGGAAGGCGGTGAGCATTTCGGACAGGCCATCGAGAGTTGGGTACAGCTCGTATGCTCGTTTAGCGTATTTGATGGCGGATTTCAGTCTTTTTGAACTGTACTTGTTCTCTGCTAAATTTTTCAGAAAGAGAGCTTCTTCTTCGAGTGTTATTTGAGCATTTGGGGCTTCTCCCTTCTTATTTTCTGCCATTTTTTTCTGAGAGGGGAGCGCGACGGAGGGAAGTAAAGGGCGACAGCAAACACTTATTTGAGTCGGGAATTTTGACGTGCCAATTCCTCCAATTAGTTGCCCTTCCCTTTATTCCCCGACCCGACCCGACCCGACCCGATCACCATTATTCTTATACACTATGCAATTATCACACGTCAAAGGCGATTGACACCTAACCCAAATATCAGCCGTCAATAACAGTCCAAGACTCCATCGAATCATCCAATCATCAATATCTCCTAATCCACGTTGGACTCTCTCTCTATCTCTATCCCCACCTGAAAATCGTCAATACAACAAGTTCAACGTGTCCACTATCTCTCACAAACAAAGCCCTAATCTTCTCTCTCTAAATCGAATGAGATTCATTGTTATCAAAGCTCACACTTTATCCTAGTTGTCAAACCTATGGAGCACTTGGCGGCAATATTAGTTTTAGTTTTAACTGATTTTCCCTCCAATTTGTATTCCCCTTTTTTTTTTTCTTTTTCTCAGTTGGTATTTATATGCTTGTACTCTCTTCATTCTTCAGTTAAGTGAAATAAAGATTTTCATTCATCAATTTTTTCTCTCGTTCATAATATGGTATCAGGGAAATTCTTATCAGTCTCGCCTTGCCATTAAACGCTGGTAATTCTCCCCTGATTGATCATGGCAGAACTTCAACTTGCAGTTCAAAATCAATCAAATCAAAATTCAACTCCATCAATGAGCCATTCCGCCATTGATGATGTTTCCAGCTCATACTATCTTCATCACTCGGATAGTCCAGGTCTGGTTCTGGTTTCACAGCAACTAACAGGTGAAAACTATACATCATGGAGTCGTGCTATGATTATAGCTTTATCAGTCAAGAATAAACTTGATTTTATTGATGGATCTATCAGTAAACCTGAAAGTAATACTGATCTCCTTAACTCTTGGATCCGGAATAATAATATTGTTATTTCATGGATTCTCAATTCCATATCAAAGGAAATTTCGGCCAGCGTAATATTTTCTGAATCTGTTCATGAAATCTGGTTAGATCTTAAGGAACGATTTCAACAGAGGAATGGTCCTCGAATTTTTCAATTAAGGAATGAGTTAATGAATCATACACAAGGCCAATTGTCTATTAGTGCCTACTTTACTAAAATAAAAACTATTTGGGAAGAACTTAGCAATTATGGACCTTCATGCTCATGTGGAAAATGTGATTGTGGGGGTAACAAAAAGCTAGCTGAACATTATCATATGGAATATGTTATGTCGTTTTTAATGGGTTTAAATGAATCCTATGCTCAAGTAAGAGGGCAATTGCTGCTCATGGATCCAATTCCACCTATCAATAAAGTGTTTTCACTTATCACACAAGAGGAACATCAAAGAGGTATAAACGTAACTGCTGGAGCTACTGATTCATTGGCCTTTTATGCTAGAAATGAAGTTAAAAGGACAAATACATGGCAGCCTTATAACAAGAATCAGAAGAAGGATATACCTTTCTGCACATATGGTGGGGGTGCAGGTCATGATGTTGATAGGTGTTACAAGCTTCTTGGATTTCCACCAGGATACAAGACAAGGCAGAAACCCAATTCAATTAATCAAACCGGATCGAGTTCAAGCAATCAGATAGGTTATAAGGTTCAGTAAAATAATGCTATGACTAACCAAGTTTATGATTCCATTTCAGATAAAGCAGCTGGAAGTGTTGGCAGCTTTGTACAAACATTGAATTCTGATCAATATCAGCATCTAATGAGCCTATTGAGCACACACATCTTACAGATGCAAAGGTAGAAGTTGAAAGTACTAAATATGGTCATGCTTCAGATATATGCCTCTCTATTTCTATTAGTCAGATGCTGAGTTCTCCCATCCATTGGATATTAGATTTAGGAGCAACCAGTCATGTGTGTTTCAGCCAAGCATTTTTCCAAACGATGAAAGTTGTCCAGATTGTCTATGTTACATTGCCCAATCATGTCAGAATACCTGTACATTTGGTTGGAACTGTCAAACTACCCCTGAATTAATTCTTGAAGATGTGTTGTTTGTGCCTTAGTTTCGGTTCAACTTATTATCCATCAGTTCTTTGACAAGAAACTCAAATATGAACATCGATTTTTTTTCCTGATTATTGTGATATTCAGGAGGCATACAGCTTGAACATGATTGGCAGGGCTAAAAGAATTGAAGGTTCATATATCATCGAAAGGATGGGGACTTTGAACGATCAGTTACATTTTAAGAAGGACAATTGTGTTACTCCTTGTTATATTTGCCCATTGGCTAAGCAAAGAAGATTATCGTTTGTCTCAAACAATCACTTATCTGCAAATGCCTTTGATCTCATACATTGTGACACTTGGGGGCCATACAGTTCCCCAACACGTGATGGCACAACTTTTTCCTCACACTAGTTGATGATTGCACCAGGTTTACTTGGGTTTATCTAATGAAGCAGAAGTCAGACGTTCATGACATTATTTCCAAGTTTTTCAAACTTATAGAAACACAATTTAACAAGGTTATTAAGGTTTTCAGGTCTGATAATGCCCCCTAATTACATTTCACAGAGTTTTTCAGCTTAAAAGAGGTATTCCATCAGTTTTCATGTGTAGAACGTCCTGAGCAAAATTCAGTTGTTGAAAGAAAACACTAACATTTGCTTAATGTTGCAAGGGCATTGTTTTTCCAATCACAAGCCCATATCTCGTTTTGGGGTGACTGTGTCCTCACTGCAACTTATCTAATCAATCAAACCCCTTCACCAATTCTACAAAACAGGACACCATTCACCTTGTTTTACAACTCTCCAGTAGACTACAGTTTTCTTATAGTCTTTGAAAGTTTATGTTTTGCATCTACCCTCACATCTCATCGTCTAAAATTTCATTCTAGAGCCAAGACATGTGTGTTCATTGGCTATCATCCTGGCATTAAAGGTTACAGGTTATATGACATTATTTCCAAGACAATATTCATTTCTAGAGATGTGGTTTTTCATGAACACATTTTCCCATTTCATTCTATATCAAAACCATTTGATTTTGTTAATCAGTTTTCCCATCTTGTTCTCCCTAACCTTGATCTTGCCATACATGATGATGGTTCAAATCTCACTGATCTTGATTCACATATTCAAAATATACCTGCTATCTCTCCTAATACTAATCCCATTTTTGATAACTCCACTGATATTCCTGATACAAATTCTCCAAATTCTAATCATGATATTCTTGTTCCCAGAAGATCTTTGAGGACTAGCATAACTCCCTCATATCTGCAGGACTTCCACTGTCATCTCTTGACTCATTCACCTATCATTTCACCATCTTACCCATATCCTTTAAATAACTATCTTTCTTGCAGAAAGTTTTCCCCTTCACATCAAAACCTTCTCCTCAATATATCTTCAAACTTTGAACCTCAGTTTTATCATCAAGCTGAAAAGGAGACTCATTGGAGAAATGCTATGACTGCTGAGTTGGATGCCATGGAATTGAATAGAACCCGATCTGTTACTAGTTTGCCTAAAGGGAAACATGTTATAGGCTGCAAATGGGTGTACAAAATCAAATATAAATCTGAAGATAGTGTTGATCGTTACAAAGCACGTTTGGTTGCTAAAGGCTTTACTCAACAAATGGGATTAGACTTTGGAAACTTTTTCTCCAGTTGCAAAACTGGTAACTGTGAAACTCTTGTTAGCCATAGCCGATATCAATAAATGACATGTCATTCAACTGGACGTCAACAACGTGTTCCTTCATGGTGATCTTTTTGAGAAAATTTACATGGAGTTGCCCTTGGGTTATAAACCTCCCAGCCCACCTGGGAGACATGGGGAGCGTTTGGTCTGCAAACTACATAAGTCCATTTATGGTTTGAAACATGCTTCAAGACAATGGTTTGCAAAAATTCTCTAGTGTTCTCATCTCACATGGTTTCTATCAATCTAAGTCTGACTATTCTCTTTTCATCAAAGGGTCAGGAAACAGTTTTGTTGCACTGCTGGTGTATGTTGATGATATAATCATCACGGGTTCAGATTCCCATATCATTGCTGATTTGAAATCATTTCCAAACAGTCAATTTAAGCTCAAAGATCTTAGTAAGCTTAAATTTTTTCTTAGTTTGGAGATTGCTAGATCAAATCAAGGCATTGTTTTATCCCAAAGACACTATGCACTCTAGTTACTTGAAGATACTGGTTTCCTTGCTTGCAAACCTACTGCCTTGCCCATGGATCCCAAAGTTCTCCTATGCTCCTTTAAGGGGGAGATCTTGGAGGATAGTTCCATGTATAGAAGGTTGATTGGGCGTCTACTTTACTTGACCGTTTCCAGACCATACATCACATTTGCGGTTCACAAGCTCAGTCAATTTGTTTCACAACCTCGAAAGCCTCATTTAACCGATGTTCATCATTTGCTACAATACATTAAAGCTACTCCAGGCCAAGGACTATTACTTTCTGCAGATTCATCCCTGCAATTACGTGCCTTTGCTGATTGGGGTTCATGTTTAGACTCAAGGAAATCTGTTACTGGGTTCTGTGTTTTCATTCAGGACTCGATGGTGTCTTGGAAGGCAAAGAAACAGAGCACTATATCCAGGTCATCAGCTGAAGCTGAGTACAGGGCGTTGGCCTCTACTGCCAGTGAAATTGTATGGATACAACAATTAATTCACGATTTGCAGATTGACATTAAGCAGCCTGCCTTAATTTTCTGCGACAATCAAGCAGTAGTCCATATTGCCACTAACCTATTTTTCACGAGCGGACTAAACACATAGAGACAGATTGTCACTTTGTAAGAGATCAAATCAATAAAGGAGTTATTAAGCTTTTGCCGATTCGGAGTAATCATCAGCTTGCAGATATCTTTACAAAGCTTTTGCCTGCGTCTATGTTACTTCATTTGTTATCCAAGATGGCTATTATAAATCTACATAGTCCATCTTGAGGGGGAGTATCAAAGCTCACACTTTATCCTAACTGCCAAACCTATATTCCAGAATCAGATGGAGCACTTGATTTTTTCTTTTCTCAGTTGGTATTTATATACTTGTACTCTCTTCATTCTTCAGTTAAGTGAAATAAAGATTTTCATTCATCAATTTTTTCTCTCGTTCATAGTAATTGTTTTCTTATTTACGACCTCCCATTTTGGATACATATATGTTATAATTAAAAGTTTATTGGATTATTGTGTAACTAGTTGACTCACTTGTTCAGATTTACCGAGTTACGGCTCCCTTTTTTGCCGTAATCTTTTTAGTTAAATTTATGGAGTATAAATCAATATATTAGTTTATATTAATTTTCGTGAAATTCCATAGGCTTTTGATTGTTTCATGGATAAAATTAGGTGTCATATATATTTTTTCAGCTTCTGAATGCAAATGCCTGGGAATTAGGTATACTCTTTCTTGATACAGTTGATTAATGTTAATTTCTAGCTTACCACCTCCCATTTAATGTATACGATATAATTAAAAGCTTATTTGGGTGTTTTTTGATAGTTTAAGAAAATAGTGGTATTAACCAAGCTTATTGGATTATTGTGTAACTAGTTCAGATTTACCGAGTTACTGCACCTTTTTTGTGGTAAATTTTTTAGTTGAATCCACGCAGTTTCAATCTTTGTAATCTTTACTCATGTTAGTTTATGTAACTTTGCATGTAATTTCTTAGGTTTCGCTGGTTTTAGTTATTATATTTATTTAGGTTTCTGGTTAAACTTATGTCTCGTGTATTTTTCCTCGTGTCTGTTTAAATGCTTGGATATAAAGTAAACGTGTTCTTTCTTTCAAGATTTTAATTAACAGTCTTGTTGCGCCTAGTTTTCGAGGCTCAAGTTAAAGTGTCATGTCGCAGTCCATGTGGGAAGGAAAATCAACAGATACCCAATTGGTCAAATGCAAATAAGTCAAACAAAGGTTGAACCTCTTATGTCGAAACACTGGCTAAATGGCTAAAGCTCTTAAACTGAAGCACTAGATAAGATATCAAAAAAGAAGTCAAAGCTCTTTACACAGAAGTTTCTTTCAACTGAAGTCCGTGAAACTAAAAGTGTCTCTTACCATATTTGTAGGCAATTTTTAGGAATGATTGATATAACGTTTGTAATAAAAAATGTCAGGTGTATCAACCTAATGTATAAGGCAGATGATCCGTTGTTAATATATTTAATGTATGATAGACTTAGTGATGTGATGCTTCAGTCAATGAGGTGAGGCCACGTGGTTCTGATTCAACAATCACCATGTCGGCCAGATCTCTATAAATAGATGATCTTTGTAAATTGAAAATAATGGTCTTTTGAATATTGATTCTAATATACAAGAATACATTCAAAAAAATACTCTCAATATATCATCTTGCTTGCTCTACATTTGTTAGTTTGATATTAGGTTATCGACACTTTGTTGGTGATTGTTTGTTAGTGCAATCATCTTAATTACTATCGTCGATGCTCGAATATTTTTATCTCACGCCATAAAACATATCTCGCGTTCACACGCTCCCTTTCTCTTACCGATTCTTCGGTCAAAGCGCACTTGAACTTGCTTGAGTTGGCGTGAACGGGCCCTGCATCTGTTGTCTACGTAGGCATTATGAAAAGTGGGATCAAGATATTGGCACCGTATGTGGAAAACCACACATTTAACCATGAAAATCATGTGGGAAAAAGCCAGTTGGAAGCAACTCTTATTGTGAAGTGATTTTCAAGATTTTGAAAAAGGGGATGTTCTTGAAAAAAGAACCGTTGACAAAGTCTAAGATAAACCGTTTGATTAGAAACCAGTCTAATCCTTAAAACCAATATTGGTTGTCCTCAAGTTCCGAATGTGTGCAAATCAGTAATCGAACTTTTTATAAGTTGAATTGAACTCTCGAAACTTGTGACTTTCCTCCAATTGCTCTTTTAGCCCATTTGTCTCACATTCTTTCAAAACTATTTTTTTTACGTACTTATTTTCAACCACACGTTTAAACAATAAAATATTCTAAGCATAAACTCCAAACTTTTCTATACTTTTTAACTACACATTCTCCAAAAATTCACTATTCAAAATAATATTTTTCGATCCAAAAAAATGGTCACCAAACAAGGCTTAATGCTGCTTATTAATTCCATGCAATATGGTTAGTCTTCAATTGGCACAAACCAACTTCAATTAAGTTCAAAACCTTCACAAAAAAAAAAAAAAAAATTGAATACCTTTGAGTCCGATTTTAACCTAAATTTATGACATTCACACCAAATGAAGTAGAAATCCATTCAATTTGCAAATATTTATCAAGTTTATAAGCTTGAATAAGCGTGTAAAACATACTTACTAAAAAACCTTATCAATAAATAAATTACAAATAAAATATTAGGAAACCTTCACCAAAAGAAGTGTTTTTGAATGGATTACAACTAAGAAGCTTGTATAGATTCAACATTTATGGTTTTAAATAAAAGAATCCAAAAGAAAGGTGTAATTTTGAGGTTTCTTGAATTTCATTGCCCAATATTCTCCCAATTTTTGCAAAAGTTTAGGTCCTTTCTCTCCGTATTGAATTGANTCTCTCCGTATTGAATTGAGATTATTGTTTTGTGGATGCATCCAAGATTGGAAGAGGAGTGTATGTGTAAGAAGAAACTCAAAAGGAAAAGTATTGACATTTTGCATGCACTAAACAATAATTCCAATCCAATATGGAGAAAATGACTCAAAAATTGCAAAAATTGGCTGGCAAATATGAAAACCTTTAATTTCCGATATTGTGAAGTAGCTCTTCCAATAATTATACATTTTAATGTTAAAAGTGTGCGGCACTTGAGATTTATTGTCTTCGATCTAGAGATGGCAATAGGGCGGGTTCGGAGAGGGGCACGCCACTCCCTCGTCCAGCCCCAACTGGCTCCCTGCCCCACCTTAGATGGGGCGGGTGCGGGGCACGTTTATTGCCTCGTTTATTTTTTAATTTTTTAATTTTCAGTTAATTAATTAATTTTTTTTAGTAGTTAATTAATTATTTATTTATTTCTCACGGGGCGGGGCAGATTTTTTTGTCATCACTAGTCTCCCCTACAGATGGCAATGAGACGGGTTCGGTGTGGCTGCCCCGCCCCGCCACTCCCTCGTCCTGCCCCGTCCCGTCTAAGGGCAGGGCGGGTGCGGGGTGCGTTTCTTGCCTCGTTTATTCTTTAATTTTCAGTTAATTAATTAATTTTTTTTTATTCTTCGTCACTGTAAAACTCCTAACTAAACACGTGAATTTTGACATTAAACACAAAATAAACTTAATTAATTATTGAGTGGTTTCAAAGGTCATTTTTCCTAAAAATCAAGGTTCGGCCGACCATAAAACCCTTACCTTTTTTCATTAATTTCAACCTTGAAGTATCAACATTTATTTAAACCA
>CAIGRN010152467.1:4688-17470 GCA_903798345.1 Fraxinus anomala
CCCCCTCTCTCTCTCTCTCTCTCTCTCTCTCTCTCTCTCTCTCTCTCTCTCTCTCTCAGGTCCTTTAAAATGAATCGGAGAATCTAGTTCAATTGGGTTGTTGTTTTTGTTAATGTGAGTTACTAGATCGACCCAACTATCACCAAAGCCATCATCGATTGTGTGCTCCTACACCAACTCTCAACCTTCTGAATTCGTCTATCTCATGTGGATTAATAAGAACTCTTTGTTCTCCAACAACCAGAAACTCATGTCACCTTCCTTGATCTTCAGAACTCTGACAAATGTTGTGGAACTGTGTGTTTTAATGTTTGTTTTATGTGAATTTGATGTTTTTCAAAGCAATGATCAAAGCAAAATGAAGGTTGAACGCTAGGAATGATATGGAGAATGTAAAATCTTGTTTCTCTCAATGCTCAACTTGTATTTTTCGAATGCTGGTGTCTATATATATAGTACAAAGGTTTTGGGTTGTATAGGCCTGATAAAAACCTTGAAAAACGTGAATTAAGTTTACTCGGAATACAGTGTCGCTCGAGCGATATCTCAGGCGAGCAACAGTTGAGTAGTCGTTAGTATTTTTATTATAACTTTCTCTCTGATGTTCGATTGAGGTGATTCAAAATGTATTAGAAAGCTAACTCAAAGGGCTACAATATTTCTAGAAATATACTTATCCATATTCCAATATTTTCTATGAGAAAAATTCATTGCAAGTTGAGGTTAAGAATTTGGAGCATAGCTTGTGCGACTCTTTGATACTCTTTAGACTTCTAATTGCATTCCCTTGATCATATGCGGTCTTCTTGGCATCTTGGACTCTTTCAAGGACTATACTACCAACCAAATAAATCATTAACTTTTACAACTATTTTATAACAATCTTTTTTTCTAAAGAATTACCAACACACTAAAAACCTAACAAACTTCCCCTTGACATTCTGCAACAAAACTATACAATATAAGTTAAGAACGTAGAAATAAAACTAATCTACCCAAACTAAAACTCAAATTGAATGTCAGTCTTGTGCATTCCTTATTAAACATATTCCCTGAAATCAACAACTTAGATACCTAGTGTAAAATCACGTGATACAAGAAATATGACAATTAAAACTACCTATCATAAATATGCTAGTTAATTGAGAAGTAATACTAAAGTTAATCAAAACACCAACTGAAACATTAATATCACCAAATATCAAAACTCAACAAACTATGCATTATGATATGGAGTGCCAAAAACATCATATCAATCATCTCTCCCCTTACTCATATCTCTTCTAAAATGTCAAATGCAAAAAATTCACACCCATTAATTTTAAATTCAAATTCGCCCAAAATACATTTTCTCTATCCCTCACTACCTTTTCTCTTCCCCTTTTTGTCACAAATGAGGAAAGGAAATAAATAAACAATATATAACAACTCAAATATGCAGTCAACAGCATGCACAAGTATAATCAATGATTAGTAAACTTTCCTACATACTCAATTCAAGTATAAATGGAGTAAACTGTATAAGTGACTCATGTGTGTTAAGTGTCACTAATTCCTTGTGAACGTAACTCCAAACCTTAAATTTGTAAGAAAGAATATGCTAAACATCACTGTTAAATAAGTTGATTACTCTACTAATGACAAATTAATAATCCATATTAAGACCTTTAAATGAAACTCATTTTTCATGAAAAAATATTTTTTTTATCTCCCTAACTTTGAGCATATATACATTTCACACAATTTATATTTTTCTTTTTAAGCTCATTATTATTCTCTTCAATTTTTTACATCTTATGTGCAGACTCTTCTCAATTAAGTGACTAAAATAACACATGTAATGAGTTTTGGGCATAGATGACTCCAAATCAATTGACCATAGGGCATCAGGTTATTAGAAACCCCCAAGCTTAATTACTCGAGTCAAATATGATTCGAAAATGAGTATAAGATGGCACACATTTTATTTTACTTTTTAGGGAAATTTACTAGAGCTTAGGCCAACTAAATGAAGGTCAATTCATGTTCAAGATCACTTTACAAACAGATGACTGCCATCCCAAATCACACACACGCGGTTAAGACTCATCACAAGATTATAGTGTGTGTGCAGTACATATGGTACATGAAGAAATCTATAATAAGTACTCCACATAAACCTAAACAAAGTAATGAAAAATATACTACAACACATCAATTAAATTCATACTTGGTCACAACACACATGTTCAAGTAAATTATATATTATGTTGAAGAAACAATTCCTCCTTTTTATTTTATAATTTTTCAATTTTTTTATTGTTTCAAAAAATCAAACAACTTAAAAACAAAATAGCAAAAAAAATTAAAAAAAATTGAGATACATGCTATAATAAATGAAACACAGCGATAAAACACAAACATGCACCAAAAGTACATAATCTGTTAGGTAAACAAATACTCTTACCTTTAAGAGCACCATGATTTATCTTAAGATTTTTCAGATCACTCTTCTTCACCCAAACTTGCCTAGTGGAAGAATTAATCATAGTTAACTGTGTTATTAACTCGATCAATTGACTCATCTGACTAGTAAGGAAGTCAATCCTATTATCAAACTCCTGATTCTTATTTATATTTAAGTTCTAACGTTTATTTCTATTTAGGAATTTATGACACTTAGGCCTTATATGTTCTAATTCTCCACAGTTGAAACAAGTAGGAACAATCTTAGATTTCAAATTTTGAATCTTAGGTGGAGGAAACATATGTTGTATCGATGATTTTAGTCCTCATATACCTACATTCTTGGCCGTGTTTCTATTGAAGAGCTCGTGGCACTTAGGTCTTATGTGTCCTACCTTATCGCAATGGTGACACGTAGGGATGAATTATGTGTCCTACCTTATCGCAATGGTGACATGTAGGGATGAACCTAGAAACGGCTCTAGCTTTCAAGTTTTGAACCTTAGGCTTTGAGGCAGGTACAAAGTTATTGTTGGAAGATGAAGTAGTATGAGAATTTATTTCATTATCGTCAAAATCTCTTCTATTCCCACCTATTTGTTCAAACCTATTATATTATCAATTTTTTTAGATCTTCTAGAAAAAGTTTGAAGTTGGGAATTTGATTTTTTAAGATCACTCATAAGAGATTTAACATTAACATCTAAAGACTCTTACTCAACTATTAATTCATTCAAACATCTAGCCTACTCATCAAGTTTGGCTAAATGGCTCTCTTTTTCTAATTCAAGTGCATTAACCTTTTTTAGCACAGCTTTATTCACCTTCTTAATTTTAAGACTTTTCTCAAATAATTGTTCATAAGCATCCTGAAATTCCATATCTCACTCAGATCCCGAATCATAAACTGATTGACTCATCTAGACAAAATTTTGGGTTAAGGATTGCCATTAGGCTCTGATACCACTTGTGAGTTACTAGTTAAACCCAACTAACACCTAGAGAGTGATGAATAAGTGTTTATGCTGAATTAAAATTAACAATTAATAAGCAATAAGTTACTTTTAATTGTTTCTAGATAGTTAGTCAATCACTTCAATTTTCCTATGGTTTAAATGTCGTAGTTATATAGAAAGCAGTAAATAATACAAAATATGATGATGTAGAAAATCCGTAACTAGGTAAAAACTCCGGGCCCAAGCTAATAACAATCCACTATAAACGAATTAACTTACAGTACTATCAAACTCGACTAACTCTAGTACTTTCTAACCTTTTAACTGTAATCATCAAAGCCGTCCTGGATTACGTGCTCCTACACCAACTCCCTACCTTCTGAATTCGTCTATCTCCTATGGATTAATAAGAACTCCTTGTTCTCCAACAATCAGAAACTCCAGTCACTTTTCTTGATTTTCAAAACTCTGACGATGTTTTTTTTTCCTATTAAAGGAGGGCGGTACCTCCGAGATTTTTTTAATATGGCCTCACTTGTGGCGGAGAAATTCCGTGGTTATATGAAAATAATAAAAGCAATAAATGAGGAAGTCCTACTTCCCTTATAGTGAAAATAAATGTCGAAAATTAAAGCAATAAACAAGGAAGTATTACTTCATTTACAATAACAATTAATGCAAATTAAGGCAAAAATAAGAATTGAAAGTAAAAATCAAAATCTGGCACTAGGCAATCCATGTCTGTCAGTTTGTACTAGTGCTCTAATATATCGTGGTAGGTCATGTAATCCATATATATGAAGAATGTAAACTCTTGTTTCTCTCAATATTCAACTTGTATTTTTGAAATGGTGGCGTCCATGTATATAGTGAAGAGATTTTGGGTAGTATGGGGCCTGAAAAAAATCATGAAATACGCGAATTAGGTTTCCCGAAATACACCGTCGCTTAAGCGACAACTCAGGGAAGGTTAGCAACAGTTGAGCAATTTTCAGTATTTTTATCATAATTTTCTCTCCCGATATCCAAGTGAGGTGATTCAAAAAGCAAATTCAAATGTCTACAATTATTCTAGAAATAGACTTATTCATATTCCAATATTTTCTATGTGAAAAATGTATTGCAAGTTGCGCATAACTTGTGCGGCTCTTTGACACTCTTTAGGCTTCTAGTTGCATTCCCTTGACCATATGTGATCTTCTAGCATCTTGGACTCCTTCAAGGACTATACTACTAACCAAATAACTTCTTGACTTTTGCAACTATTTTATAACAGTCGTTTTGTCTAAAGAATTGTCAACACACTAAAAACCTAACAGTTAGCATTAAGAACTTCCTATCGTAGGGAGTTGGATGAGAGAGCTCTCGTCGACAAAATGTAATTGGGTCGGGTGAGGGTAAAGAGAAAGAATACAACAGTGCCATCCGATGGTGATGGTGGTGGTGATGGGTGGTATAATTTATATTGAGGGTCTCATTACTTCAATTGATCACCATCGACTTAAGAGAAATTTCCAAAATATTGAAGTGATTTCTTGTCGCTCAAGTTCCTGAATTTTCTAGGATTTACATCAACCTTCATTTCGATATTTGCAGACATACTAGAAGATACTGGAAAATGATTTTCAAGAATTAACTTTGATCAAAGATTTTTCAAGAGCAAAATGATTTGATAATAAATGGTATAAGAGATCAATGTTAGTTTAAGGAGTATCAGATTAAATGCTCAAAGGTTGTTGTCATAAATGATAAGAAATTGGTATTTATAGAGATGAAAAACGCCAAAACTTTCTGTCAAATCGGATGATCGGTCTGGTCGACCACCAATTTTCGGATGACCAAAATGACCGTTTGTAGGGAAAAATCAGAAGTCAGAACGGTCAAAAATTTGACCGTTGTGATTTGTCCAGTCGACTGCCCATGCCGTGGTGATCTCCTTTTGTTTTGTTTCGTGGCTTTTGAAACGTATGGCCTTTTGATGAGCTTTTTTTACTGGATATTTCAAGGTAAATGAGGTTTAATGGTACTCAAGATTAGGTTGAAAATCTTACTTTTGAAAATTAATTTTTGTGCAAACGTTTTAAATGACGTGAATTTTTATCGTGCATAAAAATTTCATCACTCGAGCTTTCAATGTGTTATTGCCAGGAATTAAAGTGCTTTACCTTGACAAACGAGCTAAAATCATCTAGTTCCAATGTCTTCGATTAATTTGGCACGAGTGCTCGATTCGTTGCTTGATTTTGAAATGATGCAATGTTTTTCCTCATCAATGCTCGATCGATCTTTATCTTGAGCTTCCTTGATCGATAACTTTTCGTCTAACAGTTTTGTCTCAAGTTTGGCAACATGTAACAATTTGAAGATTAGAATTAGAGAAAAACATAGTTTGTTTTTTATAATCAAAGCATAAGATTTGACCATAGGTCAAAATTTTCCCATTTTTTATTATGACAAACAATAGATAATTTGTAATAAAAGAGTACCTCTTATAATTTTCACAATTCAAGCATTTGTTCTCCCTATATTTTATAGATAAAGAATTTCCCCTTTCTCATTCACATTAAGCATGCAAAACATCGTTAAAATCATGTTGAATATAATTCAAACCATGTTTATGCAAATCGTCAAATCATCTCATATGTTTTCCCCTTTTTTGGCATAAACAAAAAGAATAGAGCATAAGGAAGCATAAGCAAAACATAACGAAAGGAAATCTTAAAATCATGGAGAATATAATTTAAACCGAAATATTCAACAACATAAATTAAAAGTAGAGAAATATCTAAAGTAAGAACAAGGAAGGATAATTGCATGATAAAATGAGATGATCAAGAACTAAGACTCCGGAGGTGGAAACTGGGCATAAAAGTGAGCATAGAAGGCTTCTTGTTGAGCTTGTATGAATTCTTGTTGCACTTGCAAACTATGAAACATCCCGCCAAGCCCGTCGACGGAGGATGTGAGGGAGTCGATGCAACCGTTGAGGAGATTGTAGTGGTCCTCGGTAAAAGTAAAGCCGCTAGAAGGCGGTGGAGTACTTGATCCTGGAATGTTACGAGGGGGACTAGGAACATGTGGGACGTCGTCCTCATGGTCGTCCTCGTCTTCTTCGAGAGGTAGAGTTGAGGGTCCAGAGTCCAGGTCAAAACCCTTAGTACGGGCCACCCATTGCCCACGTTCTTCAACAAATTTCATCCTCTTAAGAGTATGAATGTCGATAGTATCGGTGGGACGAAGTGACTCATGGACTTCACCATTAAGAGGAAATTTCAAAATATTTAAATATTTTGGTGAGGAGCATGTCATAGGGTAAAGCCTTGGTGCGAGTGGTGGAGTGGACAAGTTTCATGTGACCTATGGTGATCGTTGGAAAATCTAATTTGCGTCCGACCAAAAAAGAATCGAAAAGGAATAGGTCGAAGTGAGTGACCTCATCAAGATGACCTTTTCGAGAGAGAATAATGTGGGCAATGATAATATGTAAGACTTTACAAGGTAGAGTTAATTGGTTCGAGCTAAGTTTGATCCGATGTTCAAAGTTTTTGCCAGTAACTCTACGACATGCAATTATATGATTATAATCTTCATGATGCAGGTGAGTCATATGACAAAAATTTGATTTGGACATTCTTCTAAATCAAAAAGAGAACGGATAATAGATTTAGTAATGGTAATATGTTTTCCTTTCAAAAAACAAGAAATGTTACCCGTTCGAGGAGTAAAAACCATATTTTTTGTAAAAATCCCTCATGAGTTTAGGATAAGCATGTTCATTCAGAGAGGTAATGGAGACCCATCCCATACCTAAGAAATATTCCTCAATATGAAATTCAAGTGCTTGAAGAGAAAGAACTACAAAATCGACGATTTTACCTATAAGAGTAGGGGATTTGTCAAAGAAATGTCTAGGCACCTCGGGCTCATCCTCCGACGAAGAAGAAAATGTTGGTTTTCTCTCCCTCCTTGGTTTCTTGCTTGGCATCTTGACCCTTGGCATGATGGAAAATGGAAGATATTCACTAGAGGATGGTTAATTTGAGAAGTGAGAAAAACTAAAATAGTAGTAAGAAAAATGGGGATTTTGAGTTTTTGGAGAAGGAGAAGGAATGTCTTTTTGAAATTTTGAGTAGATCTTGAAGATTGATGGAAGATCTAAGAGGATTGGAGGTGGATCTATGGAGAGGAAAAAGGAAGAGGAAGAGTGAGAGAGAGAGAGAGAGAGAATGAGGAAAAAAAAGAGATGAGGGGGGCTAAAAAGTCGACGGTCCGGTCGACCGGACCGCCTCCCCAGAATTTCTCTGGTTTTCCGATCGACCCCATCCGGATTTAATTTTTTTAAACAAACTGAATATGGAGTGATAAAGATACTTACATACTCAATTATGTATTTCGGATTCATCAATAATTCCTAAACCTCTTCTAATATGTGAGAAAAGATCAAGAGCTAGAGGTTTCGTAAAGATATCGGCTAATTAATTTTTCGTGTTTATAAATTCTAACACAATATCACCCTTTTGAGCATGGTCTCTTAGGAAGTGATGTCTAATTTCAATGTGCTTTATCCTAGAGTACAAAATAGGATTTTTAGAAAAGTTTATGAAACTAGTGTTATCACACATAATGGGTAAATAATCAAATGATAGGTGATAATCACTAAGAGTTCGTTTCATCCATATAACTTGTGTACAACAACTAGCGGTCGAGATATATTCGGCTTCGACGGTAGACAATGCGACGGAATTGTGTTTCTTGCTAAACCATGATACAAGTGCAAATCCTAAAAAATGACATGTTCCACTAGTGCTTTTACGATCTATTGTGCACCCGGCCCAATCGACATCCGAATAGATAAGTGGATCAATGTGGGTGCCCTTGGGATACCAAATGCCTAAAGTTCTAGTGCCACTAAGATATCTAAAAATTCGTTTCACGGCCTTAAGATGTGATTCTTTAGGATTTGATTGAAATCTAGCACATAGACACACACTAAACATAATATCAGGTCTACTAGCGGTTAAGTAAAGAAGGGATCCGATCATCCCTCGATATTTTGTTATATCAACGAATGTAACTTGATCATCCTTGTCCAATTTCATGGATGTGCTTATTGGGGTGTTCATTGGCATCAAATCATCCATTTCGAACCTCTTGAACATGTACAATATGTACTTACTTTGATTGACGAGGATTTCATCACAAGTTTGCTTAATTTGGAGACCGAGGAAGAATTTAAGTTCTCCCATCATACTCATCTTAAATTCCATGCTCATGCACTTAGAGAATTCTTTACATAGATAAATATTAGTAGCATCAAATATAATATCATCAACATAAATTTGAACAATGATCATATTGTTATTTTGAGTTTTAATAAAGAGAGTGGTATTCATTTTTCCAATTGAAAAACCATTTGAAATTAAAAATTTGCTCAATCGTTGGTACCTAGCCCTAGGAGCTTGTTTTAGGCCGTAGAGAGCTTTTCGAAATTTGAAAACGTAGTTGGGATAGTTGTGATTTTTAAAATCGGTTGATTGTTCAACAAACACTTCTTTTTGAATAAAACCGTTAAGAAAAGTACTTTTGACATCCATTTGGTAAAGAGTGAATTTTTTATGACAAGCAAATGTAGGAAGCATGCGAATGGATTTTAATCTAGCCACCGGTGCAAATGTTTCTTCAAAATCAATTACTTCTTCTTGATTGTAACATTGGGCAACTAATCTAGTATTGTTACTCACAATTATTCTTATTTTATCCCGTTTATTTCTAAACACCCATTTAGTACTGATGACGGTTTGATCATTTGGTCTAGCAACTAAATCCCAAACATGATTTCATTCAAATTGATTTAGTTCTTCTTGCTTAGCTAGACTCCAAAATTCATCAAACTCGACCACTTTGAAGTTTTTCGGTTCAATTTATGAAATGAATGCACAACTACTTAAATGATTTTTAGTAGAGACTCTAGTAGTAATGCCTTTTGATGGATCACCAATGATTAGTTCTTTAGGATGAGAAGAAATAAACTTCCATTCTTTTGGTAGAGGTAAGTCATTTTGGACTTCGGTTGGCTCTTCTTCGCTTTGTTGAACATTTTCTCCCTCTTGATTTTTATCTTATGGATCTTTCTTGTGTTGATCTTGAATAGTCATTTGTTCGAATGAAATTTCTAATCCTACATCAAAATCAATACCTTTCTCACGATCAAGAGAGTTAGTTTCAACGAAAGTAACATGCATGGATTATTCAACGACTAGAGTTTTTTTGTTGAATACTTGATAAGCTTTACTAGTCGATGAATATTCTAGAAAAATTTCCACTTCGGATTTTGAATCAAATTTTTCTAAGTTTTCTTTTTTATTTAAGATAAAACATTTGCACCCAAAGACTTGAAATAACCGATATTGGAAATTCTATTTTTCCAAAGTTCATATGGAGTTCTGATTTTCTTTCGACTAATTAAAAACTCAATTAACAATATAGTAAGCGGTATTAACGATTTCGACCCAAAAATATTTTGACATGCTATTTTCATTTAGTATGGTCCTAGCCATTTTTTGCAATGTGCGATTTTTCATTTCTATTACACCATTTTGTTGAGTAGTTCTAAGAGACGAAAAATTTTGTTCATATCCATTTTAGTTGCAAAATTCATCAAAGGAGAGATTATCAAATTCTCCATCATGATCACTTCTAATGTTTGTAATGGAGTATCTCTTTTCATTTTGAACCTTTTTGCAAAAAAATTTAAAGATTTTTAGAACTTCATCTTTAAGACTTAAGAAAATAACCCAAGTAAATCTAGATAAATCATCAACGATAACGAAAGCATAGTATTTTCAACTTAAACTAGCGGTTCTTGATGGTCCAAAAAGATCAATGTAAAGCAATTGAAGTGGTTATGTAGTTGATGAGTGCAATTTGGATTTAAATGAACTTTTTACTTGTTTACCAAATTGACATGTATCGCAAATTTTGTCTTTTTCAAGCTTCAAATTTGGTAGACCATTGACAAAATCATTTTTAGAGATTTTTGAAAGGAGATCCATGCCAACATGACATAGTCTTCTATGCCATAGCCAAGTATCCACTTTCAAACTCACTAAACATTTTTCATTGTTTTTAAAATCGATATTTATGATATAAATATCTTTGCTTCGACTTCCTATAAACAATAAATCTTAAAACTCACTAAACATTTTTCATCATTTTTAAAATCGATATTTATGATATAAACATCTTTGATTCGGCTTCCTATAAATAATACCTCCTTAAATATAACGTCCTTAATGAGATATTTAGAAGAATCGAATTTAATATGATAGTCTTTATCATATAATTGACTAATACTAAGTAAAATATGCTTGAGGTTATCTACCAATAGTACATTTTCAACGGAAGAGGAGAGATGATTACCAATGCTTCTAATTCCGATGATTTTTCCATTTGCATTGTCTTCAAATGTGACATGACCTCTATCCTTCCTTTTGAAATTCGATAGTAAAGTTCTATGTGCTTTGAACACCCGCTATCCAAGAACCATTTGCTCGTCATCTTCTTCGGTACCTACAATAGTAATTCAACTTTTGATTTTTGGAACCTATACATGTTTGGGTCATTGGTAGTTAGTTTTGGTACAATGAATCATAATCAATGTTTTCCTTTTTAGTTTCCAAAATTTTCTTTATTTCACTTTTTAATAATGTACGTTTTTTTTAAGAATAGAATGATTAAGGGTGAATTTTTCAAATTCTTCTAAAATTTCATCAAAAGAGGAAGATAAATTATCACATGAGAAGTTTTCAATAGAATTTACATCATCATCGATTGCCATAAAGTATATGTTGGCGATTTCTTCTTGAGTTTCTTTTTCATATCGATCATCATCGTTGCTTTCATCACATATTGCATGGAATGCCTTTTCCTTGAAATGTTTCTTTCTGTTTAGACACTCAGTTCTCTTTTGACCGAGTTTGTCACAATCATAGCAAACAATTTTCTTGCTTCTTTTTCGCTCTTTTCTTCTTTCTTTTAAGACTTTCGATTATTTCGAAAACCTCTCCATTTTTTGACAAGAAGCACAAGATCATCAAGCTCTTCATCACCCATATGCTCACTTGTAGTTCCTTCATCAATTGCCAATTTGAGTGCAATTTGACGCCTGTGAAGCTCTTTTGATTCTTCCTTATTCTTCCTCATCTTCTTTTTGGCTTCGACGTTGTTGATCTCATATGTCATCAAAGTTCCATAGAGTTCCTCCAAAGGATAAGTGTTGACATCTTTGGCGTTCTCTATCAACATCCTCAACGAGCTCCAATCTTTCGAAAGTGACCAAAGTACGATCAAAGCCTTTGAGGCCATTAATAATATCGGTGAAGCGAGTAATCATGTCAACAATGAGTTCATCTTGTTTCATGAAATAATTTTCAAATTCTTTGATCAAAAGATTAATCTTTGTTTCTTTTACCTTACTCGTGCCACACATGAGTGACTTCTGAAGCATGTCATATATCATATGCGGAGTCACATGTACTTTTACGATTAAACTCATTTCTATCTAAGGCACAATAAAGTAAGTTTTTGGCTCTAGCCTTTAAGGATAATTTTTTTATCTTCTTCATCATATTCATCTCTAGGTTTAGGAATAAATTGATCGGGTTTTCCATCAATTTTAATAATATTGGTAGGCACGTAGGGACCATATTCAATGACTTCCCAAATATTATAATCTATTGATTGAATGTAAATCATCATTCTAACTTTTCAATAATTATAATGTGTGTCATCAAATCGATTTGTAGAATACCCCCTCGAGATTTGAAGATTGTTGTGATTAGCCATTGCTCGAGATTGTAAAATCTTAATTTTAAAACGAGCACCTCGCTCTGATCCTAATTGAAAGCCCAAGAATAGCTAACCAGGAGGGGGGTGAANTCGAGATTGTAAAATCTTAATTTTAAAACGAGCACCTCGCTCTGATCCTAATTGAAAGCCCAAGAATAGCTAACCAGGAGGGGGGTGAATTGGTTTTTAACACTTTTTCGAAATTTTAATATAAAATTAAGCACGTAGTAACTAGATAGATTAATTCAAGTAATAAGCACGAATCCGAAAGTAATAAGTAAAGAGGAATAGAAAATGCAAACGATATAATTATGGAGGTTCGATACAACGCAATTATTTACTTTCTTCATTACCAAGCTCTCCGACATGAGAAACACCAATTTCACTATGTTGATGACTTGTGGTGCAATCCAACCAGTTACAGAGCTTTCGATGACTTACAATTAAGGAGCACCAATCCTTATACAACGTTGAGTTTTACGGGACCTCAACACGACCCACAAGTTTAAAGAAAATTGATTTTACAAATTGAAA
>CAIGRN010152474.1:0-56592 GCA_903798345.1 Fraxinus anomala
ATGGCAATGACCAAAAGATGAAAGAAGATGGCAATTGGAAATTTGGAATTTGAATCAACTATAGATCTGCATAGAAGAAAACATGCAAACGCACAATGATATAGAATTGTTAAACAATGTGATAAACTAATTAGGAAATGAATAAATATGTGAATGGTAAATGCGTGATTGCGGAAAAATCTGAGATCAAAAAGAAAATAACACAAAGAATGAAACAAAGATGATGTGATAAAGAGATGCTCACCTGTACCACAGAGTAAAATGGTTTCAACGGGCTTCCATATTGACGAGCCAAACCAAAGTCACAGATCTTCAACTCACCGCGATTATTTAAAAGCAAATTTGATGTTTTCAGATCTCGGTGAAGCACCCAGTTATCGTGAAGATAACCAACACCCTCTAAAAGCTGGAGCATAAGGCATTTAACTTCACTTTGACTGAATGGTTGTTTGATTGTCTCCATCAATCCCTTAAGATCATGTTCCATGTACTCCATAACCATGAAAATATTGTCAAGATTGCTCCCCACAACTACTTCTTTAACATCCACAATATAGGGATGGTGAAAAGAGAGAAGAATGTTTATTTCCCGAAGAGCTGTCAAAGGAAAACCTTCTCTCTCTTTTTCCATCTTAACTTTCTTTAGTGCAACAATTTCTCCAGTCTTCTTATCTCTGGCTCTAAAAACAACCCCATACGTGCCTTCATCAATTTTGTTCAGTCTCTCAAACTCATTGACACTCCTGCATCCCTGAAGCATATTCACGCACCTCTGCGGTGGTAGTGTAGGCTCCAGAGTACCACTAGAACAATTTTGATCCTCTGGTTCTGTGTCATAATGGATAAGACTAGCACCATCATAATTGCGGTCCACACCAATCTCAATGTAGTCATTTTTGTCATCGTTGTCAATATAACTATCTCTACTAGAAGAGCTAATGCGTTCGTCAGATCCAGAGGATCTTCCTTTTGTTCTTTCAGAACCTTCTCCTTTGACTACTTTAAGCTCCGGAGTTAGTGATTTTCCAAGTTCCCTTCCTTCACCAGACCCGGAACCTAAATTCCACTTCTTTGATTTCTGCAAATCTTCATCATCAGAAATTTCGCCTTCATCAACTGGTGAGTCAGCATCATTGGCCCATCGAGAGGATATTATGGTTCGCGTAGTTGCATTATCGTCATCATGTAGTGTCTCTGCTCCATGCTCGGGGAAGTCTTCAGGAAGTGAAGAGGATACTTCAGTTGGGGATTCCAGCACAACATCAGGTTCCACACTTAATTGAGGAGGCAACACTTCTGACTTCTGAACCTTAGCATAAACTGTTGGTAAAATTTGTACAGCCGCATTAGGTGAAGGGTTAGTTGAAATTGACCTTGGCAAAGGAGGTGGAGGAGGTAACTTAGATTCTAAAACATTCCTACTCTTAACTGTTCTACTGACTTCCCTATCGTCTATATCCCAGACAATAGGAGAAAACTTTCGCTTCTTACTCTGCACCGGCGATGAGTGATTACCATTTTCCGAATTCTTCACTTTACTCCCTTTATTTACCTGAATTTCCAAATTAACAGCCCCATCAGACCCCTCGCTAGACAGCTCCCCAGGCTCTCGGTCCATGGCCCGAACTGAAAATCTGTCATCATTAGGCTCACCACCACTGCTTGCCGAATCACTCTTGCTAGAAGCAGATCGATATCCACCATTAGTCATCACTCTCTCCCTCTCCCTAACATCCCTCTGTCTAACCCTACCTCTATAATCCTGACAATTACGAACCCGGACTTGACCTCTATCATAATATTGATCCCTGTTCCTAAATTGACCATAACCCCACTTAGAATGCTCAATTTCCTTCCTCGAAGCCTCAAAATCAGACTCACGGTCTCTGAACTCATTGTCTCGGAAACCACCATGTCTTCCAGCCGCCATTAATTTTAGACTACCCTAAACCAGTTCTCGAACGAAAACCCTAACGCTGAATTCTCGCAATCAAACCCCAACAACTTTTTCAAATAAAAAGTTAGAAACCCTAATTCACACAACAGAAGAATATATTTGTGTACTTAAATTTGAATACTGATCTCGTGATCAATAATAGAATCAAATACAGAAAAAGCAAATAAAAAAGTCCAACCAATGATAAAAACTCTCCTTTTCAATTATTTTTGGAATTGAAAATACAATCCTAAAATTGAATAAAAAAAAAAAAGGGATAGAAATTACTCGTTTTGAACATGAATTCTAGAGAAACCGGAGGATTCAAAAATCGGGGGAGAATCGAATCAAATCGAACAGCGACAATGGCTTTTAGAGGGTTGAAAGAAAAGGAAAGATCCACAGAAATTCTTTTGATGAAATAATGATAGTAGGACGATGTGAATTATTTATCTTTTATTCTACTCTACAGGCTACTTTTAGAATTGATTTGATCATACTCCTAATTTTCCCTTTAAATTTTCGATAATGGCATATTTTCAAAATGCCGTTAAAAAATAAAGATGCCCTGTACAATATTATTACAAAATATTATTTTACTGTCATTTTAGTTAACAAGTAAAAATCAAATATTTCGCACTTAAAATTTCAAAATCAGTTAATTTTTCTTATCTATTTAACACAGATAAAAACTTTCTCATTTTTCATCTGCTTCAATCTCAAAGTCTCAAAAAATTATCAAACGTTGAACAAGAAAAAAAATTATATCTATCACTTCGAATCAGTAAGTGTATTTATGTATGTTTAATTTCGTTTTCGTTAAACTAGTATATATTTTTTTAATTGATAAATCTTATTTCGACATATATTAACATGTAGATAATTTTTTTAACATAACTATAATTTTTTTACGTATAAATAAGAAAAAAATTCATTTGTATGTATATTCTTTCAGACGAGATTCATGACAATGTACTATTCCTGTTAGCCTTAACATTCGACTGTTAACAGTCTTAGGCAACAAGGCGTTAGGTTGTTAACAACAGGTCCAACTATTTTTTTTAATAAAATTTTGTTGCCCCGTAATTGGGCTGATTTTCCAACTATTTTTTTCTTATAATTAAAAATTATGTTTCGTCGTGCCGATATGGTTATAATCTCGACTTTAGTGATTTCGAATTGTATGAAAAAGATTGATGGGTATGGAAATGAACGAATGATATATTCATAACATCGGGTATATTATATGCGAAAATGTACCATGATTTACAAAACAAGTTGAAAGTCGATCCCTCTCGGTACGATATGGAACTGAGATTTCAATTCAACGAGCATCATCCATTCTGATTCTACGTATAAAGGTTACTTCTAATGTTGAAGTGAATTATCTATTTGAATTGAACAAAATGCACATGAAAGTCTCTTTGAGTTACTTCAGTGAGGAAGAATGTCGTCTAAGGTGAACACAAAAATTCGGATAGAAGAGATCACAATATCAATGATTTTTGGGACACAATAGAGATATGTCGTGAGAATGATGTGATTATTCTCAAAACAGTTGTTCATCATCGTGATCTTGCTGTTATGCACAGAATTTCGTCGGTAGTTCACGACAACAAGAATAAAAATGAATTTACAAATGAGAATTTTATTGCTTTATCCCGTCAGAGACATGAATATGGTGGGAGCTCGGGGTTGGATTGAGTGGACCGTTATTTAATTCTTCGCCTACGATTCCAGATGATGAGAATTTGCATGTCGAGCAACTGTTTGAAACAAAGAAAGATTTGCAACTTATTGTGCACCGAATTGCACTGAAATTCATAGTTTTGAGTTCAAATTGAAGACGTCAAACAAGTTTCCACCATTCTAGGATGAGATTTGCCAACATTGTAAAATTGATGAACTTGATTATCAATCTCAATCCAACTGCAACCAAAAGTCTTACTAGTATTCTACTTATTCAATAATTTCCTTTCTACTTATTCAATAATTTCCTTTCTTTCCACACTTCCTCCCACTTTCCCAACTCCCCGTGCAAATTAGCCAACATTGCATAATAACCTCCATTATTAGGATTCCTCTCGATCAAATTTATGATGACAAGTTCAGCAATGTATGTACACTGGTGAATCCTACAGCCATTAAGCAAAGATCCCCATACAACGTTCTCAGTCAGAATCCTTATCCCCCTCACAACATCCATAGCCTCTTCAAATCAACAAGCTCGACCTAGAAGATCTACCATGCAACCATAATGCTCAATCTGGGGCTCTATCCCATACTCCTGAATCATTATGTCATAATAACGACGACCCTACTTGAATAACCCTCCAGGGGTACAAGCACTTAACAACCCTATAAAAGTCACTCCACCTAGCTTCACTCCATTCCCATGAAGCAGCATATTCTTAATAACACCAATAGCTCCCTCACTCTAACCGTGCAGTGCAAAAAAATTTATCATAGAGTTCCAAGAAGTCAAATTCACCTTTCTAATTTGATCAACTACTATTATTGCTATTTTTAAGCTCTCGCATTTCCCATACATATCAATCAAAGAATTTACAAGCAACAAATCCAAACCAAGAGCATCATATGAATATGTTGGGAAAATCATCGCTCTTCCACACAAGGAGTTGGAGAAAAAATCAAATAATGCAATCACTTCCACATGAATAGGTTGGAGAAAATCAGAAAACAAGTGATGAAGAACTTCAAAGAATCGGAAACAAGTGATCAACAATTTCAAAGAAGAATCAATAATGCTCGAATACGATATCGATGTCCTCAAACGATATTTGCCCCATCTCAATGAATATGGTACTTAAAGGGTTTATCGGCAAAAGGTTTGTAGGATTTATCAAGTCTAGTAATAGAAAAACATTTAAGTACTTGTGTTTTCTACCAAAACTTAAAACACAAAGGGAATTTTCACTATGAAAGAAGAATCTAAATTCTTTGATTTGGAATGAGGATTTTATCTCAATATTGGTTTCAATAATGTTCCAATTATTTTTTGTGTTGATTATGAGACATTTATATATAACTCTCAACCAACACACATGAAATTGCGCCAAAAATGTGAAAATTTTGCAACTTTTCATCAAAAATCGCCAAAATATTCAAATAGACATTCTGTCATACAGCTCTTTGTTCCTTCTATGCGACCGCATAGAACAATTCCTTGTGGTCGCATAGAAGAAACAAATGACGGGGTTGGAATCCCTGCAGGAGTGTATGCGACTGCATACCCTTTGATCTATGTGGTCGCATAGATCAAAGTTATGGCTACCAATTTCATTTTTTCATTCAAATTTCGAATTTATTAATTTTGAACAACAATTACAACAGAATATACACACAAATGCTTTTCCCAAGATGCATCATCCCCCAATGCCCACAAGTAGAAAGCGTATAAACCACCACCACCTGATTAGGCCTCTTTCATCCCTCAATCCCCTTCTCGAAATCATTATCGAAAAGAACTCAATAGCCTCAGAAAACAACCCACTTCGCATACATCCTGCAACAATAGAATTCCAAAACGGTGTGTCTCTAATACCCTCAGGCATTTCTTCAAAAAGAAGAAACGTAATCCCCTCGTGTACCCTGAAATCATCGCAGTTCACGACACAACATTCCTCTTGGGCATTTCATCGAACATCTTTTTCGCATATATATATATCAACAACATATCTGGAATACCGAATACGAATTCAAAAGTGACGTTTGCACAACCATGTGTTGCCAAAAACCCAATTTCTAAATTTGAGTGTGCGTCATTTGAGTCCCCACAAGGCTTATCGACTTCAGGGCAAGACTTCAAAATTATAGGGAATATAAACTTATTAGGTTTCGAGTAATTTCTTCACAAATGAAGTATGATCACATAGTATACTATATGCAGTAATCATAGCGGCCTAAAGATAAATATTGGCGGAGTTGAAGTGGTCGAAAATGTACCTGGTGTAGGCGATATTTGAGAGGTTTTCTGTGAATAAACGGAGCAATTTGAATGTGTAGAAATGGTTTGGCCATGGCCGAGAGTGACGACATGGGATTGAAGTTGTTTGAGGTGATTAAGGTTGTTGCATTTGTCGAGGATTGAGAGGACGTGTTTGTTCAATCTGGTGGCGGGAAACATGTTCTGTATTCACTATAATTGTATTCATTTGTGTTAGAATTGTAGGGATAGGTAAAATTTACTTTTGATTTTTTTATTTTTATCAACAAACATACTTTTCAAAAAAATGTGTTGCGCCATTTTACGTAGCTTATACGTGATTTGTCATGAACAATTGGCAATCCTTTTTAATGTCTCGAGTCTACTCGAAGTCATAAGTCATATAGACCACACTATGCCTCTGTTTGGACGCACTATTTCCTTAAAAATCGATTAATTACAGCGGTCAAGTGGGTTCCATTTTGTTTACAAGAACAACGATCATTTTTCACAAGTGACAAAAGAACATGGAAGTCAACATTGGTGACTTTTTTGTTGAAATATCAATTTCACCCTTCCACTTTTAAGGTGGCATATGAAATATTTTTATACATAACAAAGGGTAAATTTAACAATTTGAAGGAAATAAATATTTACCATACTTGCCCTATTCAAACGTGTGTGTGTGTGTGTGTATATATATATATTATCTTTTTTTTTTTTTTTTTGATAGAATCGCCATCAAATCTATCAAAATATGATAGATTTGTCCGAAAGCTACAACAAATAGAGTTCTACAAGCGGCTTTATTATACAATTCAAGTTGAGTATAGACATAAAAGTTATTTGCGACTTGACAAAAACACAATACTTGGACAAAAAACAAGACTGGTGACATGGCTCTTGCCTGCTACAACTCTATTTTTCTCTTTACATACCTAAATTATTCTTTCTTTACGATATTTAATATTTTTCACCTAAGTCAATATTTGATCATTTTAACTTTCTACACAAAATTATATTTTTGACTTGAGCATAGGAGCATTTATCACCATCTCCCCACCCCAACAATAATCGACCATTCTAACGTGTTCTCTATATCGTGCAGATGGATGGAAACCTAGCTTGTTCAGTTGGAAGCTGGATCGGACAAGATTTTAAGTCAACATTATGTAACTTTTAAATACAATCAAACATATGGCTAATCAACAATTGGAGAAGTCTCCCATCTTCCTAACGAAAGAATTAGAATTAATTTGTTACATTCACTTCATCCAAATCTATAATTTCGTAAGACATCAATTACACGACAATACCAGCAAGTGTTTAGATCCTCGACCCCGCGACACCGACAGTAGAAATCGACTTGTTCATGCTACAATAAAATAATTTGAGAAAATGATAATACGATTTAAATTTCAAGTAATAAGAAAGCAATCTCCTTTTCATTTCGCCTATATTGCAAATCCCCATTCTTCTTTGAAGGGAGAATAGCCAGGTGCTGGAGAGAGCAAAAACAAATTTCACAAGCCTGAAGAAATTTTTAATTAAAAGATCATTTTGGTATTAAAATGACTATGTTATGCTAATTCCTTTCACCTTTTCTTATTCCTGAAAAAAAGAAAAGAAATTAGTGAAGTCAGCTAGCTTGCATTGTTCCTTACTTCAAAACATATGCAAATTTCATAAACTTATATCAAATATCGGGAAAGCGGGTATATCCAGGAATAGCACGTAGAAGCATACGAGTTCATTTTTTGTATCAAACTATGCAACTCGAATACGAAAAGAAAACCATACTAAATCAAGCAAATTTTCGAGTGAAAAGGCCACATTGTAGGTATAGAATAAGAAATGTATACAACAACAATAATCAGGAGCCACATTCAGTACAGAGAGAACTAAAAATGAGGCAAAACTTCATTTGCACCTGTTAATTTGACATTTTATCAGAAAGCGATACAAGAAATTTAGTGAATGTCAAGGGATAAATTAACGCTAGTAGGAGAGGTGAAGTAAAATTAACTTCTGCCTAATGTGGTCGCAAATGTTTTGATGTATGGGATCTTTACATGGATAATAAATTGGAGAAAAGAATTCATGTAGCTCACTTAAAACTTATTTGGAAACTGTATAGTTTGTGGTTGTTGAAAAAGTAAAAAGACCATATGGAGTTATTCAGAAACAACCTTAATGGCTCTATAGCTCACTCCAAATTAAATAGGAAACCGTGTAGTTTACGGTTGTTTTGAAAAATAAAAAGACAACATGGACTCCTTCAAAAACACACAAATGCCCCTGTTCTTCCTCTTGAGCTGTATTACCAGGCAATCTCAGTCGAAATCTGGTTACAACTTCCGAACCCCAAATATTCTAATTGTTATAACTTAATTGTTAGGTTGTTAATGGGTTAGGGTATTTTGGCTAGATTGCAAAATAAGTGGGCACCAGCACACTATAAATAGGGGGAGGGAGTTCTATTTTCATTTAGGCAGACATTGAGGGTGAAATTGGGGACAGAGGCACCCTCTCAAAAGCTGGCCATTTGCTGTAATTCATTTTCATTGTTCAACGTAATTTCTTTATAATTTCCTTTCAATTGTTAAAAAGTCATCGCACATTCAAATCAGGTTCTTATAAGTTTAATCTTGGAAATGTATGTATTGTTTAGTTCAGGTCATGATGTCAAAAATGTAAATGAACTATTAGGCATTTCAATCAACATTTTGGAATCATTCTACACGCCAAACAAATTCCAGACAAGCTTCATGTTAGCAATCATGGTTCAGATAAAAAAAAACATGATAACTACACATATTATAAATTTATGAATCAATAAATGATATAACTGATCAAGAATACAAAAATTGTCATTTGCAGCTAGAGTTAAATAATGTAAATATGTTTCCATAAATGCGGTTTCGTAAAAAAAAGAGTAAAAAGAAAGCTAGAGAACTTACAGTTTTGACTTTGGACTACCAAAAGGGCTCTGTAATGCATCATAGTGACCATAACCATGATACAGCACGCGAATTGGACTTTCCTTCCCATATTCTTGCCCATATTCAGCTATAATTTTGAGGCAATTAGTCTTCTTATCCCACATGTGAACTGTTATGGGTATCCTGAAAATTTCAAGGTCAATAAATTTTCCGTATATTAGTATTTATACCAACTTTCCTCTTATTCTGAGTTTATAATGAACTAATGCAGTGATTATGAGTTATCTTCCACTGTTCCGACTAAGTAGGTGATGGGAAAATCGCTCTATTTAAGCTAACTTTACACTGACTTCATAGTAGGGAGCAAACTGCATGAGGTGCAACTGGTAGTTTAGTCGTGAGAATCCAGTGGAAGGCCAAATTTAATGGCAACGGCCAATGTTGGTTAGAGCCAAGAGTGTAAAGAGGACACTCGAGCACTGGGAGAGTAGGGAAATCCATCTTATATTAACTAAACAATTCAAGTAATGTGGCAGTTAAAGCATAGAAATGTCTTCATTTATAAAAGCTTCCCGGATTATTGAACAGCTAATGAACTCCTTCCTACATATCAGATTGCTCACTTACTTAGATGTTAGTCTTCATTAAGCTATTTGTCAAGTTCAATAATTTGCAGCAATACAGGTTCATTCAGATGGAACCCTTAGCTGGAAAAGAAAGACCTACTGTAGAACATGTGACGACATGAGCAGCTCAGGTTCCCCTCCCCAAACTTGGGGTTGTCGCATCTGCTTAACATAAGTATCAAAATCACCTTCCACAAACCTGAAAAGTCAATATTATGGGCACCTGATTGAGAACAGACATAATGACTTGGAAATGGAAAATAAGCAAGGTAGAATTTACAAAATATGATTTTCCACAGCATTTTAATTATTTGCCTAATATTATAATCTTTAGTATTATTCAGACTTGAACAGTACAGAGAGAATTAAGGGACTTAACCAATGCGAAGATAAAAAATATAATAAAGGTAAAAATTGGAATAATAAACAATAGACAGAATAATTATTGAATTTTAAAACAAGGATAGATTGTACAATGGTCTCAATTTTTCAAATCTCCCATTAAAATAAACTATAACGAAAAAGCACATAGCTGACTAGTCAAAAAAATAACTCAAAACAAATGTCTCTCACGCCAATCTAGTATTCGCAAACATATTTTACCATTCACTATCTGCCCGCCTCTTGATAAATTCATCCGCAACCTGCAAACATAAAAATGCATCCTTTCTTCAGGTGAAAACGGAAATGAAAACTCAAAAATCCATGGTTTCCACATAAAACCCTATTTCACTCAATTTGGAAAAGGAGCCCTCGTTTGATTGGACTCTCCACTAGCAAAAAACTAGTGACTGTAAGTCATGAAAATGCCAATAAAGTAACCATAGTGATTTTGGAGTACCGAATGTCTCTTTTCTGTACAACTTTATAATTCAACTCATAATCACAAGCAAGCCAGTTATAATTTCTATCAGGCATAAGTTGCCGAGTATGATCATGGCTGTAACAAGAGAAAAAGTTGTCGTCTGGAGGAAAAATTCCCCAGGCTTAAGGCAATTGGGATAAAAAACGGATGGAGACCTTCCAAAGGATTCTCAAGTAATTATCTTTAAACATTTTGACTTCTTTGTAGTGAGTTTATATTCAGTTGGTGCGTTTAAATGAGGTGTGTGCCTTTCTTGCCTAATGCAACATTGTTTCATATTAATGAATTATACGTTTGATTAAAAAGTCATTCTCGTAATATCCTGTTCAAATCACATCTATACCAGACATAATATCCAAAAAAGCACAACAATAAATCTTAGTATTCACAGAAGAGAAAAAGGAAATATATTTTACTTTTTCTCTAAGCTCATCAGCAAGTTCTCTTCCATGGCTTTCGCTTGGAGACGGCTTTCCTTCTCTCAAATGAGCTCCATGAACTACCGAACGAAACAAACACCTACCATCGCCAGGTACCCCTGCAGCAAAGGAGCTTATATTATCATAACACCACCTTTTTTACAAAATACAAAGCCATCATAAAATAATTCCATAACAAATTCGATTGTAAAATCATAAAACTACCACAATACTTTCATTATATCCTACTACATGCTTCAAAATTCACATCTCAAAGGAAAAAGTGATTCATAATTTTTTTTTCTCTTTGAATTTCATCTAAAAATCACATAAAAACAGAATTCTGGAAAACAAGGAGGTTATTTTTGCATACCAGAGCCTAAATCCATGTGAAATTTCAAAAATAAGCAGCGGAACATAAAATTCAACTATAGAAGCCGATATTAAAACCAAAATAACAGATATACGCTAAATAAAGTTTAATTCTTACGAAAAGAATAAAAAAGTTATAAACATTTATCACGCCAAGTAAAGTATATTTTTAAAAAATAAACAAACCTAAATTTAAAACTAGGCAACATACAAATGATACGGAGATTTTTACCGTGCAAAAGGTCTGATTTCGGCATGGAAAATATTAAACAACCAAATTTTGTCATATAATCAAGTTTTCCCTATTCGGATTGAGTTTAATTTATTACCTGAATGTGATGAAAATGATAGATATGATCATAAGAGAATCTGAGATTGTAAAGTTGATGATTTGATCAGAGAGAGAGAGAGAGATTCGATGCGCAATTTGATATTTGCTAGCATCGATAAGTGGTTTACAAATGTGCAGTGGAGACGATGACTCAACTGAGTCAGGTGACTCCGATTTGACTCGCTCACAATAAACACGTTTATATTTTTTAATCGCTCTCTTATTCATAACCATTAAATTTTTTAAATATATATTTTATCAGTTTTTATCAAAAAATTTGCCAAATAACTCTTTAAAAATTTTTGAAATTATTTATTCAGTATTTAAGAAAATAGTTAGTTAATATATTTTGTTGATCTCGCTGTCATAATAGTTAACCCTTGTTTGTCTACCATTATTCCAAAAAATTATTTACTACAGTAAGATTTTTCACACTTTCACCCAATAAAATATTTTACAACAAAACAATAAAGTTACTTTACTTTTCAACTACATATTCTCCAAAAAATATTATTCATTACTCTATTTTTCTCTCAATAACGAGAGACAAACACTCCCTTAAAGAAAAATTAATATTTAAATAAATGAAAGCAAATCATAGCATAATAATAATAATGATAATAATAATAATAATAATAATAATTGTTTAGCTATTAGTTTTTTCAAAAAAGGTTCATTAATGAAAAATTAATATTTAAAACTATTTAATAAACTAGCAAAATAATGTCTTCAGAGATGTTTGATGTACTCATTTTATGGTATTTGAGTACTTATTTTATTTTATAATAAATCCTGTTTGAAGCACAGTCTCATTCTTATTGTCATTCTTCTATTTATTTTCAATCACATATTTTTTAATAAAATAATATTTTTTATTACATCAATAATTTTTCCTTATTTTTTAACCACATATTCGTCATCACATCACCAAAAAAATATATTCTCTCCTAAAAAATGTGCATTAAACACACTCAATTTAATACTCAATGTAATAACATAATTTAATTGTTCAAAAAATTTCAAATTTTAAATATTTTCGTTGTTTAAATAAGTAATAAACGAATTAATGTGATACTAATTTCTTAGTCAATTTTATGTAAACTATATAATAAAATTAATTTTTTACTTTTTAATATATTAATGATTTCAAAAAAATCTAAAAACTTGCACACGCCCACCGTGGGGCTCGAACCCACGACCACAAGGTTAAGAGCCTTGCGCTCTACCAACTGAGCTAGACGGGCTACTTGAACATTATTTCTATACATTTATTTTAAGACTAAAACTTGAAGTGAAACAATTTCTTATATAACAACATAGTAGAGATTAGTTTCAAAATAAGCAAGTTTATAACTTCTAAATTTTGACTTTGCCAAGCATGCACTTCTAAATTCTAACGTACACGTAACAAATCCTAGCCGTCTTTTGCTCCCGAGAAGGGTTAGTTTGCCGCCCAAGTCGACCTCCCAAAAGCAAGTCATATCATAATTCAACACTCCATTGTACGTGCCATCTTCACGCCAAAGGTAGATTGAATTGATTGTAGAAGGTGCAAGTTGTGTTTCCATTCCTTTACCTATTTTTGCGCTTATTTGCCAATCTATACTTGTTTAGAACTATAGATAGACCTTTCCTTAAATCCTATTGGCAGCGTTCCTAGCATTGAATCGACACATACAATTGATTCGGGGCATCTTCCTACCATTGTCAGATATTCTTATAAAAATGCAAAGCTTCACAAGTGAGACTCGTACTTCGTTCACGTACATCGTTGAATAGATTGACCTCCATAATGGTATATATGCATTAGATGCATCTTGATTACAAAGGTACAGCACTTCATAGCATGCAGGCTGAGGCAAAACCCATCTGACTTTTAAGGGCATGTACATTTCTATGAGAAACTAACAAGAAACAATGCCACATAAAGGGCAGAAAATACGAAAAGGGGATATTGTATGATAGAAATTTACAACACTGACGAGAAAAACCCTAGCAACTCTTAACACTGATATACTGAAAAACTCTTGTTTTTCCACCAAATACTCCATCTCCTTCCCATTTTTCTTCTCGACTCTGACTTGCATGGTGGCTTTGAATCTCGAGCAGACATGACTGTGTCACTGCTCTCAGGCTGCCGGACAGGAGATGGTGATGGATCACGTTGTCTCTGTTCGCGGAACAGCATGAGAAGCTTCTGAGCTTTTTGTTTCCCTCTTACGGTTCCATTTACCGATATTGACACCAATGAAGGTATCACCCCTTCTCGAAGGACCATTTGACTGCATGTCTCGTTCCCATTGCATAATATCAGCAGACATGCTGCAGCTTGTTCTTGTTCAACAAGCTCACCAACATCCAAAACCGTTGCGAGCCCACTAACAAGGTCAGGAGCCAATATAATTTGATCTCTTGCAGTTTTACTTGAAGCTAAGTTTATAAGAACTGCGATGCTTTTCTCGGTGAAAGTATTGTCAGTTGAATGTGTAATAAGAGCTTGGAGGCCTTCGACAATGCCACATGGCAGAAGGCGGGGAATATTGGTTGGCTGACTGGAAAGATTGTAGAGGGCGTGGAGCGCATCAAGCTTGCATTGAGGATCATTTTCATGTCGGAGGATGCGGATCAAGAAAGGGACAGCCTCAGTCGAGCCAATGATAGGCTTGGCCTCATCAAGGCAAGAAAGATTCAAGAAAAGTGCCGTTGCTGCTCCAACAAAATTGGAATTAGCAATGAGTTCCTGCAGCACCGGAAGTACTCCCAATGCCATCATCATTTCTTTGTTTCTGAAGAGCAAGACGGACAGCAAAGTTCATTATAATGCTCATAACATATCACCAGAAGACTACCAATTTGTGAACCCATAACTTTAGTTAGAGGTAGTGGGCGAAATTCACTTTAAGTCAAGTTAAATACACATACAGACATGCATGTATATGTACATATATTTGATTGGTTCCACCAAGTCGATAACAGAGTAATTTGAAACTGACCCCACCTAATTTGAAACAGAGGCTTAATATACTTAGCCAAGCCCACGAGAAACAATATCATGTAAATCACCGAGACAAAGTTTCCATTATCAATATACTCCGGCCTTATCCATTAGAAGATAGATACAATCCAGTGCCTTCACATTGACAAAAAAATTGTACTAGAACATTTTTCATCTGGACAATGAACAACAGTTGGAAGGCAATCAATAATCTAATTGCATTTCTCTGTAAATCTCAGTGCAAAGTTTCTACATTAAAGATTACTGAAAAAATGTTGCACCATCTTGTCTAGAATTTAAGCTGTTATAGAAAGGACAATTAATTCATTTAAATTAGTGCTTGTGTGAAATTAATTTTTGAAAAGTGATTTTTTTTTTTTTAAAGAATGTGTAGTAAAAAGTTAAGGGGAAACGTGAAAATGATTTTTTTTTAGAAGGTATGGTTAAAAATGAGTGTGGGAAAAAGTGACTTCCAAATATAATCACTTTCAAACAAGGACTTAGACTTTAGCAAGCCCCCCTAGCATGTAGGCCAGTTTCTTTTTCCATCAAAAGCTTGGCAAGTGACTATTTTCATAAATGAGGGGCCGTGGCCAGTGAAACCTTAATATAGGACAACCCCATTCTCAACAAGAAAGAAGAATAAATCATATTCTAAATGAGAAAGAAAAAAAAGAGATACAACAAGAAATCCCATTACAATAGGATTGTCCTACATCAATTTTTATTTTTTATTTATTTATTTTTTTTTTGGCGGGCTCTAATGCCATGTTAAACTACCTCTTAAAACTTTGAGATGTTAGAGAGAGAATACAATTATCGTTCTTTAGTCAGACGATCAGATGGTAATAAAAAGTTCTTTTACGATGCTTTTGTTAAGTCTGTTCGTTTGCAGTATACAATTCCTAAAAGACATCTTAAAGCTGCACAGATCTCAGTCATTCCTTAATAGAAACTTCAAAACTGGTATACAAGAGCATACCTGTCATTATTTACTGCAAGGTTGAAAAGGGCCATTGCTCCAAGTTCCTGAGCCATCTCATTCCTTGCACATACAGCAGACTGCAAAAAATGCAACAATGCTTCAACAAAACCATTAGCCCCCATATAAATCCTGGCTTCATCATCATCTTTCAGCAAGTGCCTTATAGTTTCTACTACCTTGCACTTCTTCATTAGGTCATCTTCCCTGCCTAAAACCATCAAAAAATCATCACAACGCTTAAAGGTATTAACCTCGCAATCATCCTCCTTTTGAGAAACAGAGTCTGCTTCATTTTCTTCAGCCTCCTGAATAATACCACTATCGTCCAACGGGAACACCTTAACACCTTTGAACTTGCAGGACCCCACACTTTCCAACGATTTTGAATGAGCAGAATCACTTTCTGAAAAGGCTAACCTCCAGTAGTTAAGATCAAGAGATTCTGGTGGGCCATCTGGAGCAGGAATTCCATTCTGTTCACACCAACTGACCACCAAACCCTTAACACTGTAATTGGGAGTCAAACAAAGATGAGGTAGCTGCTGCTGAGTTTTTGGACAAGTATCATGTCCATCACTAAACCACTTCTCTATGCAAATCCTTTCATATGTTTGCCCAGAAGCAATAATAACGGGGTCATACATAATTTGTAATGATATCGGACATCTCAACTCCTCTGGCGGTAAGGGCATGTGCTCTGATCTTTTGAAGGTTGGTCGAAAATTAAAAGAATTGAGTTTCGAGAGTTGACGGTCAAACACATAACTATTGCGTCCAGGCACACAACCATCCTCCAAAGATCCATGGACAGTGGGCGAACAAGGTGTCGAGCCCTGAGAATCATTATCATCCGAGAAATCACTTCTGAATAACTTCGAGTACTTTCTGATAAGATGTAAAAGATAAGCTACTATTGACTCCTTTCTTTTGTCTTCATCAGCCCGGGCTCTTTCTATGAGTTTCTTTAAAGCCCTTCTTTCTCTAAGTGCTGCTCTTGAAGAGGTAATACCAAGTTTTGAAGCAGCCTGGTGAAAAGATTCGAGCTCATTATTGTCATTACAGTTGCCATTGAAGTTTCTCCCTTTTTGGAGTAACACAATGATGTCGTGTCCAATTTGCTTCTCCATAGGATCAAGTGAGAATTCAATTCCCTCAAGTTCATTCAAGATATCAGCAATCTGAGATAAGTCACTATTAGAAGCTGAAGGAATTTAAATGCAAATTTCCAGGGAGGAAATTTATTACTAAAATATTTGAGTATTAAGCACATCCCACATGAAATGACACACAGAAATTACCAAAAACTATATTACCTGACAACAGATAGATTGAGGTACGATATCCTCTACCCGCCTTAGACTATCTTGAAGGGCACATCTTGCTTTCTCAAATTTCAAAACGACAGAATCTCCTGTTATGGCCTGATGACATGAATATACTTGCACATTAAGCCAGAGAGAAAGAGAGCTAGGAGGATAAATAAAAATGAAGAAGACTCTCTATCTCATCAAATGAAAACCATAAAGTCCTCATTAAAATAGAGACGTATAGATCATTAATAATAATTAGTGTTGAAGTTATATGCAAATGTGCAATTAGTATAAGTATGTGTAGTTAAATCGTTCAAAGATAATATCCATTACTAAACTAAGTAGTAATGAGAAAACTTCAGAGACAATATGTTTAAATGAGGACAAATCTTCACGAAAGTATCTAACATCTCACGTAAAAAATAAAAAGTAATAATGAAAGAGCAGTCCTTACTAAGTAAAGTTTACTGCATTCAGAACAATGTTGAAGAATATTCTTTATCTTCTCGAGCGCTATGTGCAAAGCACATAAAGCCTGAATACCAGAAGTGCTTCTTGGCCGAGCTGCTTCCAGTTCAGGAAATATTGCCAACACTTTCACATAGACAGAACAAAGACTCTTACACATTCCACCATGTAACTGCGACACAGATAACATCTCCATCAATGTATCTACAAACTAGAGGAGATAACGAAAAATACACACCAAACTAGCAACTATATATTTCATTAAACACACAGTAAACACCTAAGATTCTAACTTCGTAAAACTTCAAAATGTTGGATCCAACATTTGATTCTCATTTAACAAAAATTGTACACCCTATACATCGCGTTTGAGAATCCAGAAGTCCAACATAGATGCCACCATACCTTTGGCTCACCAATTGAGGGTAAATTATCTTCAATCTCAGATATCTCCATGCTTCACTGATAGAATGGAAGAAAATAGTACAGCTGTATATCACCTGGGAAATAGAAATAAAGTAAACATCAACATTGCAAGACAAAAAGTAAAACATAAAACTCTATATAACATCACAGAAAAACGAGTTTATTTTCCTTTTTTCTATATACTGATTTTCTTATTGATTAATAGATTTCTCATATCAACTTAACAAGTGGAACTGATTATACTTAGCCATTGCAGAGCCATTTATAGGAAACATAACAAAAATACTTGAAAAAATCAATTGAAAGCAACACCTTTTCCTCCCTTTAATAAGTTCAAAGCGAGTGAAAAATAAATCTCAGAATTCATACATTTTTCCAAAAAGCAAAAACTCAACGGAATCAAAACTTTTACACAAAAAAATAAAAATCAAAATAAAAAATCAAAGAAAAAGGAAATACACTACATTGATGCAAGTACTGCAAATCGAAACCTCGTTATTTTTTCCACATTATATCCAAATTATTCGCAGTGTTATGAATTGTAACTGAGAAACATACCAGAAAATAACACATAAATCATCAAATAATCCAAGGAGGCTCATGTAATGAACACTTCTCTGTATTGTGGATTTAATAACAAATATTTTTCAAGTATCAGTACAATTTTCTTCTTTTGGATCAGGAAATTGGAGAGAGCTTTGGCCTTTGAGGGTGCTGGCTGCTGTGGCCTGTGGGTCTGTAAATTGGCAAGTAATATTGGGAATAATAAGTTACAAGGGTGAAAATGAAATTACTGAGGAAAGGAGGGGGTTTAATTTAAAATAATCGATTTATGGGGGAATTAAAATATTATATTTGTAGGGATAAAATGAAAGTTTTAAGGCCATGTTGTATCCCCGGTTCACCGGCCGACATTTGCCGACCCCGAGTTTGTCGGCTACCAAGTCTGCCATAAATGTCCGTCTAATGTCCATTTTACCCCCACCCAAACCCACTAAAAATATGCCCTGTTTGGACTCCATTGATATCAAAAGACATTTTTTCTCCTTTTTAGTCGTATATTTTTCAACAAAATATAATCACGTGTAAATAAAAAAAAAAATTTAATCATACATTCTTCAAAAAATTATTATTCTAAAATACATTTTTCTCAAAATTTAATTTTAATGAAATCCAAAATTTGAATGCCACAACTTTTAGCCCAATCGTGGTGAGTCTTGGGGCGACGACCCCTTTCGTATAACGCCCAAGGTCAACCTTGGGCCCTGAAGTGGACCACCTCTCCCTCGAGTCATTGATCCCAATCTCAACACCGACTTGTGATCGTCTCATTTTACGATACTGACCTCATTGTTACCTAGATTTAATATTTATCTCCAATAAAATTTAAAACTACGTGGAACTTTAATGTCTAAATGGACGATTTTATTCACAAGTAGACTCGAATTTAAAAATAGGTTGATAGCTCAAAACTTCACTTTTAAACATAAAAACCCACAATCATATTACGTGAAAGTTGGAGATCACGTCCCTGATCTATCTTGATTTATGTTTTCACATACATTAATCGGTTAAATCAAATAAATAAAATTTCATCTCAATTGAAGTTATTGAAAGGTTCTCAAGAACAATTAAGAACGAAAGGAATTTTCTTTGAGACAAATATTTTTGTCCGAAATGCACAACTTCATAAACTAAGGCCCTGTTTGACACTCATTTTGGGTGGAAAAATTTTTTTGGAATAGTGATTGATGGAAGATTGTGTGGTTAAAAAGTAAAGATAATTTTTGGATTTATGTGTAATATTATGTTATTGATAGAATGTGTGGTTGAAATGAAGAATGAAAAATAGAATGAGAAAAAAATGGGTTTCAAACAGGGGCTAAGTAGCTCGCCACTTGTCAGATTGAATAATTAGACAGAATCAAAATATACAGGACCCAAAAAAAAACGAAAGGATCACGAGGAGGGTAATTTGGTAATCTACATAAATTTTGATAATTCCCGTCAGCCGATGCCTTCATGGGAGGCGTACCGTGTACTGCAGCATCTGATTCACTGGTTAGTTTATTTACAGTCCACGTGGGTGTACATCTCACCGTTGATTTTGGCCGAAATACATTTCTTTACCGAATATTACACTTGCCACCCCGATCCGCCACTCCCGGAGCAACTGTGGGTTTCTCCAATGGGTAAAATGTCGTCATGCACGGTACATAATAATTTCAATCAGCCTATTTTAACTAATCAGGTATTGTCAAAATTTGGATAATTATTTTTTTTTTTTAATTTAAAATAAATGAATGTAATATTGTCAAGTATAAGTTATTAATCAAGATAATTAAATAAAATTATACAAGTAACATGATTCTAATAATTTTCGACTTCGGCAAAAAGATAATTACTAGAAATTTATGAACTTATTTCATAATTTTTTTGATCGTGTATCAAATATTAACCAAAAAATGTATACGAATATTCGAACAATTCATGCTGATTTCATGTAATCGACATTCTCGATTTCTTCACGTTTAACTTTTAGCCCTTATTTGATATCAATTATTTACAAACTATGTTTTTCTATCTTTTATTCTCAATCACAGATTCTTTAATGAAATAATATTACACGCAAATTCAAAAAAAAAAAAATTCGTATTTTTTAATCACTCATTCTTTATAAATCCACTATTTCAAAATGTATTATTACAATAAATTTGGGCGACAAACTCTTAGTTGTGATTGTTTTACACATGTGTCCACGCATGTACATGGAAGGAGGTTGTATAAGGAATTATTTTATAATATCTCTATCATGTTATTAATTAAAATAATGTACCATACAGTACAGTACAGTATAAAGAATTATATTACACGTACATCACTTTTTATATTGTGCTACATAGCAACACATTCTTGGACTGTTTAAAAAAATAAACAATCTTTTCACCAATCAAATCATGTCGATTTGAATTATGTCAAAAGTGATATACATTTTTTTTTTTATGTACGAATGACTTAACCCCAATATAAAACGTCATAAGACACTATTCAAACAATTTGACCTTATTTTCACGTAACAAATATCCTCAATTCCTCCAAGTTTGACTTGTAGTCATTATTGTTTTATAATTTATACAAATACGAGTGCATTTTTGCATAAAAAGGTTATACAAGCAACTACTTTATGATTTCTTCATCGCGTAACATTAATTAACACTCAATGTAGTGCGACACATTAAACGTGTGACAAGACCAATACTCAAAACAATTTACCCTAATTTTCATGTAATTGGCATCCTCGATTTTTCCAATATTGACCTTTTTACTCTTTGTTGTTGTATACATACAATTACTTGGTAATATATTTATAGCGTAAAATTAATTAATATGCACAGTACATTCAGGAATGTCAAAAAACACATTAAACTTGATACCCATAGAGTTTCACGTTGAATGGAGCGAATATTATCCACCTAATCGTGTGAACGGATACGAGAAACATGGTTCCCGTCTCGCTACCCACTCCATTTAAACTTCATTTTAAATTTATGTTTTTTATTAAATAAAAATAAAAAGCATTCTCATTCTTTCTAAAGGGAACATGGGTTGCTTTTAATAATAATTATAATAATAAATAAAAGAGTAAAAATTTTCACCATCAAAAGATATAAAAATAAAAAATGAAGAGGGCGATAAACGGAACATATGACTTGTCCCTCGCCGTCATGTCTCAATTGGGTATGGAGCCGCATAAAGTGTAAAAATACTCGACAGAGATAAAGACGGAAATAATCGCCACCCCGCCCCACCATCCCTAGGTACAATACGACACACTAGAAGTCCAATACTGAAAAAATTTATGTTGATTTTCATGTAATCGACATCCTCAATTTCTTCTTCGAGTTTGACTTCTACTAGTTTTGTACAAGTGTATTCTGACGGGGAGGTTATAAATGTAAACTTAACTATTTTATAAAATATCTCCAAGTTTGACTTTGTGTGCCGCAAGCAACAAAGGTTTATATATATATATAACTATTTTATAATAATTTTATCACGTAAGATTAATTAAAGATTGTACAGTGCCAGACGTGGCACGAGACAGATATTCAAACAAGATTTGGGCTGATTTTCATGGAATTGACGTCTCCAAGTTTGAATTCTAGTCATTGTCGCTTGTCGTTTTGATTGAATTCAAAATTGAACAAAAAAGGAAAAGATTTTCTTCAAGATTCATTTATTACAAAAGCTGAAAAAGAGGTTAAAAAAAAAAAAAAAAACCAATAATTCTAAAGTGATTTACTCTTTGTCTTCATCTATTTATCCACCTGATTCACGTACTTCTTTTTATCTCATCTTTCTAAAGTCGTTACCTTGTCTACAAGTAAGAATTGCAAGAAAGTGTTACTTAAATGGAATGTTTGTCACGAAATAATGATATCGATTGTATAGGTCAAGGAACACGATTTCATTTTTAATGATTACACAGTTACTTATAAGTAGTGGATCTCATAGAATACGTTATTAAAAAGTAATTAAAAATTGTGAATAGCTTACAGAATACATCCTTATTGTTTTTTCTTTTCTCACATTGCCCTGAACGTGAATAGAATACTCAAACAAGCTGTTGACTTTGACTTAATTTTTAATTGGAAACAAAAAAGAAATGAAAAATACACTCAAAAAAACCACTCCTTCCTAATTCATCGTGAGTTCGTCTAGGTCAAGAAAACAAATTATTTTCGAGATTTGTACAGTCTTTGAAAAGCTAAGAAAAAATTCTGGTGGAGGAGTACGATTAAGCTTTGATTCATCTTCAAGGTTAAAACTTAATACTATATGGTATTGATTTTCAAAAAAAGCTTATTTGTATTTTAGGAGAGGAACGTCCAACAGTCGCGTTTGCAATGGTTCAACGGACAAAATTCATCTTCATGAGATTTGCTACGATATACCTTACTTCATTTAACCATCGTTTTCATCTCCTTGCCTTTTTTTTTTTTGGTCAAATTTTCGACACCAGTCGTAGTTTAATGAAAAGAAAATCAAATATTAGGTCTCCAACATTCTAGGCAAACGGGTACGAAAAATCTTATGGACAAAAAAAATTCGAACATTTATACACAGCGAATATTTAAAAGTGTTACTAATTATTAACAAGCTTGGCATATTAGTTGGTATATGTGGGATCAAAAATCAAAATCGTATCTATGTAACCGACAAAGGACATTGTAAATAGATATTTATTCGTATTCTCGTACGTATACATTGGGTATTGCTTAAGACTTGCATTATATGTTCGAACATTTGACTTCAGAATGGCATTATTGACTATGGCTTGTACAAAATGAGAGTAATGCTATGCTATCGATTATTTGGTGAGAAATTTTGATTAATATTATCTTTTATTTGGTGAGAAATGTTTCGATGTTAAAATTATGTAACCACTCAGCCCTACAAAAATAGTTATCAGTGATGGTTTGGTGTGAAGTTCACCTAATCGATTATGTAACTCGAATGGAGCGGTCAAGTCGTTGGTGGGGTATGATTTAAAATTTATTTAAATTGAAAATGGGTTATCAATGTAGTGAAAAATGAACGTTAGGAATTATCAAAATCCATAAATACTTAGTCCCTATTCGGTAGGGATTAAAATTCAAAGTTTAATTTAAGTCAAAGTCAATATTTAGGGTTTGTTTGTTTCTGATTAAAATTAAATTTTCATGTAAGTCAAAGTCAAACAATCAATGTTAACCATATCTTTCATGGGTCCCACAACTTTTCAACCACACATTTCAAAAATTTCTATCACAATCTACTAAAAGTTTAATTTTAATCCACATCAAACATCCTCTTAATTTTAACTACGTATTTAATGGGATCCACAATTTTTCAGCTATACATTTTATTAACTTTTATCAAAATTTACTAAAAATTCGATGTTAATCCCATCAAAATATTTTTTCACCGAAGTGATAATTGAGTGCCCAAAATTAATCGATGCCCACAATGATTGTGTTCCATATTAATTGGTCAATATTCCCCCCACATTAAAAAAAACATGGAAATTTTAGTTATTAATTGAATTATTCTTTAACTTGGCCATTCAATAATGAGGTTTCAAACGTTCTTAAGTCAAAAAGTTTAGGCATGTATAATTTGGCTAACAATGGATTTAAAGACCTCCTTTTGTCCCACATTGACATTTAAATATTTAAAATTCTTTAGGGATCGAATAGTTCTTTAATCTTGAATTAGATATTTTCAAGTGATAAATCATTGTGTCCAATGTAACGTACCAATTACCATCACATGGTGAATTCAAATTTAGAAACAAGATTCATTTATATTTCGAATTTCTAGCGGTGGGAATTGATAAACTTTTTAATTTTTAAAGATTTCTAGGTTAGTGTAACTAATGAATTCTAGGACGATAAAATCAAAATTACTACGAGAAATATTAAAGACGTCTCAATTCATATGAAGATAGTCATAAAAGTGCATCTAAGCTGTGGCAGTGTGATAATAAGTTCATCTTCATCTCCATCTCCATCTCCAGGATATCATTCAAGTTACTTTAAGCCCGTGTTGGGGTTAAATGAAAATTAGATTTTAGTAAATTTTGAAAAAAAATTTGATAAAATATGTGGTTAAAAAATTGTGAATCTCATAAAATATGTGATTAAATTAATTGTTGACTTTGACTTAAATTTTAATTTTCTTTCGTTGTTGAACACGAGTTAAATTAAAATTTAGGGATTATACAGATAAAGGCCCGTGTAATCTCCGATTGAATCAACTTGAGTACTTCTTCTTAAACTGTCATACCGCTATTATAGTAGCTAAAACTAGTAGTAAACACGATTCGTTTTTGGAGGCTCATGATAAATTTTCAAACCAAACCACTTAAAACGATTTAGAATTTTTCGAAACAAAATCAAACAACTTCAAATTTTAAACAAAAGCAATCCAAATCACTTTTTTCGATTTGGTTCAATTTAAAACCGCGATTGAACAAAAAAAAAAACATATATTGAATAAATTAAATCATAAATATTTATCTAAAATTTTACGTTAAAACATAAATAGTACAATTATAAAATTTTACAAATCAAAGTTATATGCCCTTGTTTTGGCTCCATTAAAATCAATTTTTTTAAAAAATATATATATATATAATTTGAAATAGTAATTTTTTTGAAGAATTTGTGGTTAAAAGAAATGAAAAGTTTTAAATTTATGTGTAATATTATTTTATTGAAGAATATGTGGTTGAAAAGAAGAGAAAAAAATATTTTTTGAATAAAATGAAATCCGAACAAGGGCTCAATTATAATCAAACTTAGTAGTAGGAAAAAAATGTTTGAGTTTGAATTAAAATCAAGTTTTAATTGTCTACTCAATTGTAATGGACCTCGATGAATATGATGCTACATCAAATGTTCAACACTTCACCCAAATTGAGAGTTTTGTATTCGCAGTTGTTATAATTGATGGGTATTTAAGTATGATTTAATTAATTAATTGGGATTAATAATTGTTTATTTAGATATCGAGTTTAATTAGATTATGTCTAGTATGGACATATCCTTTTAACTGGGTTGGATAAAATTTAAATTTAGTTTTAGATGATTTGTGATTTGAATGGTTTGCAAAAATTAAAACCTAAATCAAATAATTTTGAAATTGTTTAGTTCGATTCAAAATTAAAATATTGATGGATTCATGCGGATCCAAATCAACGATTTAAAAAAAAAGCGATTTCGATTTGATTTGATTTGATGATTTCGTTATTCAATTATAGTTAAAATGTATGAAATCATTTTAAAATAAAAATAAAAATAAAAATAGTTTCCTTTTTTGAGTAAATTTTCTAAAAGCCTTGTGCATGCTAAAAAGGACACTTCTTTACTTTTTGAAAGTCAAATAAAAAAGCAGAAAAAGCAGCATAATGTGCCCACCAAATCAAAAACTTACCCAACATATCTCACCATTAGCAGCTGTCAAATTTAGAGCCACAAAACACTCGGAAGAGAGGCATCTGGATTCACTCAGATCCTGTGTTTACTACCATGCATTCCTAGCATTATTTGTGATAATTGAGGATGTCCCAAGCCCTATTTGGTCATAATTTGAATACAATTATATTTAGGGTCCCTTGGATTCATTTTAATATATTAATTATTATGATACAATACGGGTCGATCTTGAAATGACACGTTTTCAGAGCGTGTGTAGAATCATGTCAAATTATAAATACCTTAGTAAATCTATTTTTTCAATTAAAGGTTCGATAGAACCATTTCAAGACCCCACGGTCGTCTCGACTGTATGAACATGTTAACACACATCTGGTACCTAATGAGACGGATATGATTGGGTTAGGTTATTAACATGCTATATTTTCCAGTGTGAAGCCACCCAATATAATTTGACGTGCATAATTCCAATGTCTTACAAAATATTGGAGAACTCGAAAGGAAAAATAAAGCATACAATACAAATTCACAAGAAACAAAACGGTAAATTTGGATCCCAATCTTTTCATTTATGCCACTCTATGTCCTCAACCTTTTGTTTGGGCCACTGTATCTCCCCAAATCTTTCAAAATTGACTGCACAGTATTTGTCACTATTTTCTTTTGACGAAAACCTTCTATTTAGATGGCAAAAAGGACACGTAGTAAGCATATGATAAATGACCGATGTGATAATTGTCCATAATAATTTCATTCACTTTGAATACTACTAAGTCCCTATTTGAGCTGCATTAAAATTTTCATTATAGTTCTTTTGCTCGTTTTCAATCACACATTATTCAATAAAATAATATTTTTCATTACATCAATAACTTTTTTTTTTTTACTTTTTTAACCACACATTCTCCATCAATTTACTATTCCAAAATACATTATTTCAAAATAATGTTGCATACACATACACACACACCCTAAGTGCTTATTTTGTCTTCAATGTTTAAAATTGCATAATCTGCTCCTTGGATTTATATCTGTCGAAAGGGTCCTCAAAGTGGAGGAAATTATTTTTGGACAGTTTTACCCATCAATCATTTATCTTGCCTATAATGTGTCCTTTTGACATCTAAATAGATATTTTTCGTTGTTTTGATACATATATGAAGATAAGGGGCATGGGATGACCCAAATAGAAAGTTAGAAACATGGAGTGGTACAAACAAAAAAGTTTGAGACTCCTAAAGATATTTACCCATAAACAAAATCAAAGTTTAAAATGTCATTTCTCAAACGAGGAAAAGATTCTAAGTAATACATTTTGAGTGTAGTAGCGGACAAGTTAGGATACTACAATTAACGATTTTTTTTTTTTTTTTTTGATCAATTCCTCTTGCTAGGCAAGACATAAAAATAAATCTTATTGGACCAACCCTATTTAATTTAACATTGCATTAAATCATAGAGTTTGTAATGGCAAATCTTAATTTCATGTACGGTACATATTCGTACAGATTTGAATCATTCTATTTTTCTGTTTCATATTGAAATTAAAACATGGTGCATCGGCAAAGACTAGAGGTGGCTGACCAATTTAAAGCTGTAGGGTCTTCCCTCTCCTCCTTGGTCCTGCATAGATGCGTCCATTCATCCATTGCATGTGATCGACATATGGGTTGTTTGGTTGCATGCACCTTTTGATGTTTACATTGAAATTCCTTTTGGGGTTCCCAATTTCTTTCGAAAGTGGTTGATCACGTTCCTTTAATAGTCTAGATATTGAGGAATATTCAAAAGGCGTTTCAAGAATCCATCTAATTCTATCTCTGTTCCTCTCATTTGAAAAAAATAAAGGAAAGATACCAAAGAATCGATATTTTTTTAGCGTTGATACGACATACTATTAATTTTGTATGAAGTATTGTATAAGATTGCTTTACAACCCAACGAAGAGGAAATATGTAGTCAATGAAGCTCAAATACTCAAATCGACTAATCTCACTATTCGGATAAAAGAAATTCAGTAAATAGTAGCATTTAAGCACATTGTCACACTATTTATTTGGTTTATGACCATATCTACAAGCGTCCTCGACCTATGAAGAACTTAATATTTCTCGATCCAAATTCCATAATTTTACTTGTTTAGGAATTAACCAATTCATGGAGAAGTTGAAGTATCACAAGAAGGTATGACGAATTTGGGAATTTGGAGTTATGAAGCTCGATATGTGTTGGTTATGCTTGATGCAACAGATTGGACCGTATAAAGAATTTAACATAAAATTATAATGGATAATACTATATAGATGGTAATAGGGTAGGTTAAGGTGGTTGGACACAAATTTAGATCGGATGAAAAAGGAGATAGTGAGCGGCATTTTCTTAAATGAAAGCCCAAAGATTATTATCCACATTTATATATTATGTAATACCCTCTACCTAGTAATATTTGAAAAGTCGGTATCTAAAAAAATAATTGATGATTCTATATAATTTGTTCTCGATTTTAAATTTAAAATAAACTTTTAGTCAATTTGTAAGGTTTCAAATTGAATTCAAATGTCAGTTCAGATTTACCATGTGAATTCACTAATGTGGAAATTACATAAAACCATGCATTTAGTTTTACATTTTTAAAAATCAGGTCTAAAATTTATTTTTCAAAAAATCAGGTACTATAAAACCCTAATTGATAACCTAATTTATCAATTCCCATCTCCACCCTAATCTATCATTCCCGTCTCCTCCCTTCTCCCTCCCTACCTATGATTTATTCACAGCAGCGTCACAAAGTTGAGGAAATCGGAGAGGTGGCGGATCTCTATATGTATGGCTGTGATGTGCGGATCTCTATGTGTGTGGCGGATATATGTGTGTGGCTATTGTTGTGGCGGATATGTGCGTGTGGCCGATGTGTGTGTGGCTGTTGGCTGTTTTTGGTGTGTGGCTGTGTGTTGACGGATCTGTTGTTGGTGGTTTGAGTAGTGGTTGTCGTTGGTGTTATTGTTGGTGGATGGAGGTGGCGACGGCGGCGGCAGGGATGCGACGAAGAGTGTCAGTGACCAACTACCTGGTCAATTTGTGATCAAGTATTGGTGGAGGATTGAGATTTGAGCGTGGGGTGAAGTGTTTAGTGAATATGATCCACTATTTGGTTATCTGTGATCAACTGTTTAACCGTGACCTTAAAATTCGATAATTTGTAACCAACAAATTTAAAAATATGTGACTTATTAATAAGTTGTGACATATAATTTTTTATCTGTGACCAATAAAATAAACTGTGATCTTAAAATTCGATAATTTGTGACCAACAAATTTGAAAATATGTGACTGATTGATAAATTGCGACCTATAATTTTTTATTTGTGACCAATAAAATAAAATTTGACCTATAAAATATTTGATTTTTAATCTCGAATTAATCTGAGACAATTAATTATTTAATACGTGATAAATAAATAAGTTGTGATATATGATTATGTACCTGTGACCATTAATTATATAATTGTGATTTTATTATATTTAATTAATAAATAAATATCTGATTTTTATATTAATTAAATTTAAAAATCTGATTTTTGAATTGTGCATAGTTAATCGATTAGTTGTGAATTTTTCCCTTCACTAATTTTTTATTGTGACTGCGCATTGACAATGACCAAATGTTTCGAAATCCGAACAAATAGAAATAAGAAGGGACTACGACATTGTTGGCCTCAATGGCCCAAATAGTTACAGAATCCAGATCCAATGAAGTCAGGCCTATATATCCAGCCCAAACTCTGAAAAGGCCCAAATAAACCAAATTTCACTAGGGTTTTCAAAGTATTTAAATTCAATTCTAATTTACATAAATACCAATCCAGAAAGCCTTCGCATTATAGCATTCTACCTACGTCACTCTAAGCCAGAGCAAAATCCAAAACCCTAGCAAAGCAAAGGGCAAGAGGAAGCACCAAAAATGGCGACCGGACCAAGGATTCTTTCAACAAAAGAGGCCGACATTCAGATGATGTTGGCCGCCGAAGTTCACCTCGGCACAAAAAACTGTGACTTTCAAATGGAACGTTACGTCTTCAAGCGCCGAAACGACGGTAAATATATTGGCGTAGATTTTCATTTGTAATTGTTATTAGACTGTTTGATTAGTGAGATCTAATCTAGTGGGAATTTTTTCATTTGTGAATTGTGATTTATATTATAGAATTCTAGTTTTTCAATTATTAATAATGTGCAAAACCAAAAACTGTGATTTCCAAATGGAACGTTAGGTTATGTTTATGATTAGACGATGTTTTATTTTTCTGCATAATTAAAAGATATTAATATATCTGCATCTATAGTTGTATTTATGATTAGATGATGGTTTATTTTTGTTAGTAGGATTAGATAGGCGTGAATTTTTTGAGTTGTGATCTGTCCTATGGAATTTTAGTTTTGTCAATTCGATAAGTAACGTGCCAGCGATATAGCAATCTCAATGGCATGGAAGGAATAAATCAATCAATTTTTTGACCTTTTGTTCCGGATGAGATGTCCCTGCTTTGAATATTAAGCGATTACTTTGTTATTTATCAAATTTATTAGGATGTTGTCCTTTTATTTTTATTATTTGGTAATTTTACTCCTATTTTATGTTTCCTATGAGCTGCCCTGTGATCCAAGATATTTATAGTAGACCTATAATTTTCTAAAATTTCTTGAGTAGGTTTGTCAATGAATTTTTTTGTTGACTAATTGATCAGATCAAATTTCTGATTATTGTTTTCCATGTTGTAAGACTTAGCCACTCTCATTTCTGTATGCTTAAATTTGTTGTGCTATAAGATATATTGGTCAATCCTACGGTTATGCATGCTACAATAATATGATGAAGCATATAGTATCAAATGAGCCTAAAGATTTCAATAAGAAAAATTAATAACAAGTATAAAACTAAATTTATACTATATAAATGAAGAATTTTAAAGAATTTAATCAATGTGTCGGTACTTTTTTGAAAAATCACGTGCCTGCGAATCCAACACGTATGGTGTAGGACACACGTCCGTGTTGGTGCATCATAGGTCAACATTCAAAGATAATCCATAATGATCTTGGATCAAGTTGAAACAAATTTTTAGTTTCGATCTCCTCCTCTGATTCATTTTGTTTCTTTATATTCAACAAATTTTAATAATAAACTGAGTTGTGCTCCCCTTTGGGCTGTGACATGTAAGATGAATGTACGTGCCTAGATATAGATTTGACTTTCTGGATTTCATTTATAAATGTTTTTAATAATTCTATTTTACTGTCTAGGAATTTACATCATCAACCTTGGAAAAACATGGGAAAAGCTTCAGATGGCAGCAAGGGTTATCGTTGCTATCGAGAACCCTCAGGATATCATTGTTCAATCTGCAAGGCCATATGGGCAAAGGGCTGTCCTGAAGTTTGCCCAGTACACTGGGGCTCATGCAATTGCTGGACGCCATACTCCTGGAACATTCACCAACCAACTTCAGACCTCATTCAGCGAGCCACGTCTTCTCATCCTTACTGATCCAAGGACTGATCACCAGGTCTATATTTTTACATCTTGGTGCATCTGTTATATACCATAGAGCTGCAAACATTGTATGATAATCATTATTCTGGTTCTTAATATGAATGTGTTGCAGCCTATTAAGGAAGCTGCACTTGGGAACATCCCCACCATTGCTTTCTGTGATACTGATTCCCCTATGCGATATGTTGATATTGGTATCCCTGCCAATAACAAGGGGAAGCACAGCATTGGTTGTCTGTTTTGGCTCTTAGCAAGGATGGTTCTTCAAATGCGCGGTGTCACTGCTCCTGGACACAAGTGGGATATCATGGTAAATGTTATATATAGTATTGTTCTTTTGTTTAAGTGGCTAAATTTGACCATTCTTGGAGGTACACACGACTCTAATCTGCCAAGATGGGTTTGATCTTCCATTCAAGTGTTGGTCTGTTATGTCACAATTAAATTGCAAAGTTTTGAGTATGGGAAAATGGCTTTAATGATATCTCAGTGCTTCAATACGTGTTTAACACTTGATTTAATCTCTGTTGGCAGGTTGATCTATTTTTCTACAGGGAGCCAGAGGAAGCCAAGGAACAAGAGGAGGAGGAAGTACCCGCACTCCCAGATTATGGTGATTATACAGCTGGTGCACTTGCTGGGGCGGATTGGTCTAGTGGTCAAATTCCCGAAGCTCAATGGGCTCCTGAGATGGCAAGTGCTATTCCACCAGCTGCCAGTGGTTGGACTGCTGATGTTGGTTAGTGTTCTCTCTTGTACCAAGGAATTGATTTTTGATTTCCTATGCAAATTATATTCCTCAACATTCCCTTTATTGTGTTTAATTGGTGAAATTTATAACTGCGAAAAACTGAAAATTATCCTCGTCTTAAAAAATGAGCTGTGAAACTTTTACTAAGTGATTTATGTTCTATTGCATGTTCCAGTCTGATGGATCTTCAAGTAATTATTTTGTTTTCTCGGTCGAAGTTCTTCACTCAAATTCCAAGAATTTGAATATTTGAGAATCCAATAAATTGCAGGAGTAACTGCTGATGGATGGGACTCGGCTGCCCCGCCGCCAATGGTGGCACCTGGAGTTGATGTAACGCCGCCTGCAGGACCAGCTCCTGCTGCTGCTCCTCCTACTGGCTGGGAATAGTTAATGAACATTTCCCAACATTTTTCCTAAAAAGGTCTTTGAAGAGCTTGGTTATTTACTGAATATTTTTATTGTTCCATTAATGGCACGTCTTTTTTGTAGCAATACTTTAGCTTTAGAGATGATTTTGGTGATGGCAACATAAGCGATATGTTTAATTAACATAGCAATGACTGGAGTCGAATAATACTTAGCAATGGCTGACGGAGGAATAATCAAAATGCTCGACTCGGATTGAAGTAGGGGGTTGAAGAGAATATAGAGTCAGGAAATCCTCCGCTCAACTCCGGCGGCAATACGTCGCCGCGGGCTCCTGTGAGCTTACATTCAAGGCTCTGAAAAAAATCGGGTTTTAATTGCGTGGGATTCGTATGTGGGAGAATGGTTTTCATTAGTCTTTTATGACTTTGAAAAATCAACTGGGACAAGATTTAAGTTGTTTCAATTCAACATCATCCTCTAGTGGTGCATTTTGGCTGAACATTTCATGCAATGTTAGTTGGCAAAATCAGACCCCTTCAACAAAATGAACTCTTGATGGGTTCTTTACATAATCTCCAAAAAAAATTGCTTTTGGAAAGCAAATATGTAAAGCAATCTGAACATTGATGTAAAGTTAAAAAAGGGCAAATTTTCATGCAATGTTAGTTGGCAAATTCAGACCCTTTCTTCAACAAAATGAACTCTTGATGGGTTTTATGCAGAATCTCCAAAAAAAAAGCTGAACATTGATGTAAAGTTAAAAAAAGCAAATACGGAAATTAATATGAACATTGATGTAAAGTTAAAAACAGATAAATATCCAACCCAATTTTGAGATTGCTTTCCATATTTGTTTTCTGAAAGCAATTTTTTTTGAAAATTTTGTAAAGAGCATGTCCAAAATTTGTCTCGTTGGGGTTCGATTTTGCACTTGATGAAATGTCCAGTTGAAATGCATCACTAGAGGAGAATGTTAAATTGGAGCAATTTAGATCTTCTTCCAGTTGGTTTTTCGAACTCTGTGAAGGGCTATGCAATGAAAACCATTCTCCCACAGACGATGCCCGCGGTGGCTGGGCAGTAGAAAGCCTGGTTTGTTTTTCGGATAAAATTGTTTCAAATAAAGAATATTAATGTTTTAAGAGTTTATCCCACCTTTCGCTTCTCGTGTATCAGCAACCAGTATCCAAAAAATTCTGTAGTGCACTAATTGTGCCATGACTACCCCATTCACCACCAGCTACGTGTGTACAAGCCACCAATGGCACAGACACATCGTTCACCCGGGTCTCTGACGTCCTTAGCGGAACTGTTGATATGTTTGAAAGCACCAGATCGATCCCAACAAATCATCCTCCTTCCCAATAGGTCACGAGATTCAAGGGCTGGATCCTTAGATAAATGAGATTGGGGGTGCCAATCGACGAGGGCGTCGTAGGTAATTCACGAATGATGCCTTGATGTTGTCTTCAAAAATTGTCCGGTCAAGCTTTTTCGATTCTCGATCCATCTTTAGCACTATCCGTTTCTCATCGAAATCAAATCTGTAAAGGAAATTTTTGAAGTCTAATATCCGTTTGATTGTAATGATGAAATTTGGGTGGAAAGAAAATGAATTTCAGGAAATTAAATTGTATAGAATTCATTTTACTGATAATTGTCAATTAATTGTGTTTGATTCGTATAATTTTTCACCTGAAAAATGTTGAAATTTTGGATTTTTTGGTGTTCGTTTGACTTTATTTTACAATTGGGAATATAATTTGTTTCCATTATGAAAAAAAAAAAAAAAAAGGCAAGTTGGAATACTATTTTCCCACCAAAGCCATGTGAAAAGGAATTCCTCAAAAACTAAGAATTGGACACGTGTGGGGCATAAGGTGAAAATTGAATTGCCAAGAACATTTGGCCATTCAAACATGGAATTTGGATGAAAATGAAATTTCTTTTCCGTTTTTCATGAAATTTTTCCTCAATCAAACATGGCCTAAATTCATTAATTTTTTTAGGAATTTAAGAATTCGACGACGCACCAGAATCAAATATACTGCAAGAGGATTATCTTTTGACGGCTGGATCCCACTGTGGTATGCTTGTAAGGTAATTTTGCTTGAATTCACATTCGCCATTTTGAGAAGAATTTTGCTATAAGTACATAATGGTACTCATAGAGTTCGACATAATGGCCACATGGCCACCTCCTATTGGAGGCGTCGGGTCAATAGGGAGTGACCACGTTGCTATTATGTCAAATATTATGTGTTTTACTATGTACTCATAGCAAAACTCTTTTGGGAACAATGAAAGAGCTCTAGGGAAAGAGAGTAAAGAGAGAAATGGTGTACATATATTTATTAAAAAGTAATTATCTGATTATTGGTAAAATAATTTTGAAATTAAAATTTGAAGTGGAGTTTAAAGTAAATTTTTCTTTTCAAATTTTAATGCTCAGAGCACATTGGATGTGCCCTCAATCCTCATTGGTAGAAGGGTAGACCAACTACGTGAGCTCTCATGGATTTGATAATCAGCTCTGTATGAGTTGATTCCTGGCCTAAAGCCATCTCCAATGCTATCCCAAAACACCATTTTGCACCAAAAAATTGGTGTAAACTCTCTCCAATCTAATACCATACTCTGCACCAAAATGGTAAATGTCATAATAAATAAATAAATAATTTTTAAGAATGAAAAATTGAAGAAATTACTAAAATATTGTTTAGTCAAAGACAATTTTCAATTTGGTGCAAAATAATACAAAACTTATTTCAAATTTTGGTGTAGTATTGGAGACAACTTAAGATGGTAGGGTCAAAATTAAATTTTTAGTAAATTTTAATAAAAGTTGATGAGATGTGTTATTAAAAAGTTGTAAATCTAACATTAATACTTCAGGAAGGACAAAATAATTACAAAACAGCACTAGCCTTTTCTTCCGGGTAATCTGATGATCCAAAAAATATTACAGTAAACAAAGTTAATCCCACCGTAATACAGAATAATGAAATCTTAGTTTTAAGACGACAAGCACCATCTAGTGTGGCGATTCCATACTCGACTCATGCCTTAATTGTCACGCTGCATAGGCACGAGCCCGACGGCCTTATCTCGGAAGTTTGCCATTCAGACCCGGGGGCAGCATTAGGATCATACAACAGGGTGTTATAACCCGGATACTCCTGTACCGGGAACAGCAAAAGCTTACCATCTAGTATGCCAAATCGAAACCCAATGCTCGAGCTACCAGTCACGGGAACTGGCACCATCTTCCATGAATTTTCCGCAGGGTTAAATATAGCTAGTTTCCGTTGATTCTTCCACTCCATGCAAAAGAGCTCCTTCCCGAGCATGGCTTGTGCAGTAACCATGACACAACCATTTTTCATCTCACACCATGTGTGCATATCAGGGTCATAAACATCGATGAACCTTGAGTTTCCAATTGTGAAACTTGACCTCCCGCCCATAACAAATAGCTTTCCCTCAAACCCACATGCAAAACATCCCCACCTTGGGCGGCGTAGACTCTCGATTAGAGTCCACTTGTCAGTATCTGGGTCGTACACCTCAGCACAAGAGAGAGATTCACCATCTATGCCATATCCTCCAACTGCATAGACCATGCCATTTAACTCGGCACAAGCAAAGTCATAACGTGCCACATTCATGCTAGTCAATTTGCTCCAGCTACAAAAATAATTAGTCGATATATGTCTAAATCAGACCAAGAATGACAAAGCTATTATATTTTCAGGATATTTTCGTTTTCCAGCAAGCAGATAATCAAAAGAGAAATTACGCGTGATAAATTTCTAGCTCGACGTTTGATGCATCGAGTGGAGTATTAGAATTCATGAATGCAAACGATATCATGGAGTAGCACGTTTCCTATTGCAAAATTAATCTGACAAGTTTATGAAGCCAGTTGACAATGTATGATAAATGATTTAGAGGGAATTGTATCTTTTAATGAGCCAAGATTCTCAAGAATAAAAGCCTAGCAAATTAATAGTTGTAAGAGGATTTTATCACCATTCATGATGAGCACAAGTTCAGTTCCCAGCTGATCGGTTCTCAACCAGTATCAGCTTGAAAAAAAATCAGTGTTAGGGATGAAAATAAATTAATGAATCATCAGAAAAGCAAGCTACAGATCTGATCGAAGTCAGTTGACTTGAGGGAGAAATCTAGTTTAAGAATTGACAGTATCCTGAAAAGAGCATAAAAGACAGCTGAGAAATAGCAGTTAGAAATGAGACAGAAATTCATGTACATTCAAAGAGAGGCCAAAAATGCTCCACCCACCTACCGACAGAAAAGGACCGACTGCATAGATAACAATGTTGAAAAAATATGAGAGCCATTGACGAATATCCACAAGATGCTAACTGCGCAACACCTACCAAATATGCCAGCATATTGAACTTGTTCTGATGTTCACAATTGAACAAAGTAAAAACAATACAGTAGCAGAGAGAGGGGCACCATTACAAGGCAATGCCATATAGGCCTAAACTTTGAACTGTTACAGACACAACTTATTATTTGGGGCTGTTTGAGCCCCATTTTTGGTGTTGAATGCATTTTGGAATAGTAGATTGATGGAGAATATGTGGTTAAAATAAAAAAAAAGTTTTTTGATTACTTGTAATATTATCTTGTTGAAGAATGTTTAGTTAAAAAGAAGAGAGAGAAAAATGTATTTTAAAAAAATTGGAGATCAAACAAGGACTTAATATGATGTGGATAAAATGTACATCGATAGCTCAATTTTGAGGCCAATCTTCAAATAAGGCACCTGGGTGTATTCAATTTTGACTAACCCCCAACGTTTACAAGTTATCTCGATATAAATTGAACTACTCCCAGCTTAAATAATAGAGCCAATTACCACAATTAATTTCAAAAAAGTTAAAAAGTGTATGATAAATTAAGCCTCTGTTTGGCCCTCATTTTCAAATACTCTTTTTATCCCCAGACGACGCATTTTCAACCACGCATTTCTAGGACCTACAACGTTTATCAACTTTTCAACTACACAGTTGATCAACTTTTATCTAAATCTACTAAAAATTGAATTTTTAGCTAAACCAAATAGGGGCTAAGGTAATTGATCTTATGGTGTGTTTAATGGGATTTATTTTTTATGAAAAATGTCGTTTTTCCATCCCATTTCCTACTTTTAGGGTACTTGATTGGCATTTTTTTTCCCATGGAAAATATTAGCTAAACCAAATAGGGGCTAAAGCTGAAAAAAGGAAAGCGTTTAAAAAAAAGACATCCATTCATGAATATTCACCAAGATGTCGAACACGCAAAACCCTACCAAGCATGCCAACATGTAGAACTTGTTCTGGTGTTCACGACAGGACACAGTAAAATCAACATCGTAGGAGCGGAGAGGGGCACTATAACAAGGCAATACCATAAAGGCATAAATTTGAACTGTTATAGACACACTTATTAGTTTAATATGATGCAGCTTTTAAAAAGTACACTGATCGCTCAAATTTGAGGTAAATCAAATATGGGACCTGGGCTTATTCGATTTTAACTAACCCCCAAGCTATATGAGTTATCACGATACAAATTGAACATAGATCAGTTCTAGAAAGTACAAAAGTGTGATTAGCTAAAGTTGGAAGCAGCAAAAAAAAAAAAAAAAAAAAAGGAAAGAGGCAAGAATCATATTGGTAAACATCTGCTGAGGCAGACCCAGTTCCATCGACCATAGAATAGCCAGCAATGACGAGAAGCTTTCCGTGAAGAACCACCACAGCAAAACCGGCTTTAGCAGGACCCGGCATTGGTGAAAGTTGCTGGTGTTTACGTCCCAAGCAATCTAAAACCTCCCAGTGGCTTTCTTTTCCTTCAGAATCCATACTAAGGACATATAACCATTCCTCAAGCACCCCTGATAACTTCCTAACAGTTATGAAATCTTTGCTTTTGATAAACGACCTCCATCGCTTGCTTACGACCCCCATGGCTGGAAAATTAGATCGAGGAACAAGAGCAAGACAGTATTTCGCCACATCATCAGGCAATCCAGGCAAGATGGGACAATAATAATGATCATTAATCTTTGAAGCTGGGGTATCTCGCTCATGTAAATTGGAGAAACACATATTGGATACAGCAATTCACTTCTTCAAGCAAAAAGGAAGTGTCTTTAGAACTTATCAATGCAACTAAACGATTGGCACCTAATTAAATAAATTCACGATATCCTTCGATTATGGGAATTCTACAAGACCAAGCCATAAACAATGCTGCAAATCGAATCAAATGAGCTGTAAAGGGCATCGGTTTCCCATGCTTCATCCAATCATGTTCAAATTCCATACCAACTCTACTACAGTAATTTGGCTTACTCGAACCAACCAGGTTGATACCAAATTTAAAATTTCCTGATGCGTTTTTTCCCGCGCACGTTGCCCAAATATCTAATAGATAACAGACATGTGAAAGAAAGCCATATAACATAAAAAATAAGTAAAATTTTTTTCCCAGACACTAAATTGAAAGAATAGTTGAAATAAGGAAAAATCTGTAAAAGGTTGAAATACCTGCCAATGCCATAACCTATCACGTTTTAACCTGCGGTGACTTCCATTTCAACAGCTAAATAATCCTACAGTTATTCGTAAAGAGGGGGAAAAACAAATAAATCAAAATAAGAGTTTTCGATGAATAACTAACTAGAATAAGAAAGTCATTCAAATTTTTTTTGAACTAGACCGATCATATGTACAGTGAAGCTAATTATATAATTGGTACTGGCAAAATATAAAAGCTAATAACATAAAGTCAAATGGCAACCAACAAGGAAAATATGCATCAATAAACAATAATCTTTTCAGTTTTAATAATCTTTTTATAGATTCAAATATCAAGTTCACCAACCCACCAACAACTATTCTCATTAGTCACCCGCCAAACACCCCATACCCACAACCTCACGGTAACTCACCAAACCCCTCACCCCACCCTGCCCCGCCCTCAAACAGTCAAAAGTAAGGAAAAGAATAAGTCAAAAAGAAACATAACACCACCGACACATTAATTCGCTAACCAAAAATTTCGATAGAATGCTAGATGCTATTTTCATAGTTGCAGAAGTCACCGACGTTACAGAATAAATATCTTAACTTTTCAGTTACGAAACAGTTACTGTTCATAAACGTGTGTTATATGTTAATCAAGGATTTAACCAGTTAAAAGTTCGTGAATAGAAAAATACATACAAAATCAAAGGAAAAAAAAAAAAACGAAGGTTTTGTAAAAATCAAAATACAAAATTACATTATGAATTTCAAATTCGATTATTTGTACCAAAATTAGATCGACCGTTCATCTAATCAAATTAGAAACTGAATCCACATATAGTGATTTCTATAGCTACTGATTAAGCAAATCACTAAATCTAACAAATTCAGCTGAAAACATATAGAAAAAAGCTAAAAATTACCCGAAAATCAGTCTGAGTCCTTGTCAGACAGTTGAGGTAAAGAAAAGATTTTGATTATAAATTCATAATAATTGAAAAAAAGAACAGATTTGTTGGATAAGGATATGTATAGGAATGGGCAAAGAATATTAGGGGAAATGGTCGAGATCTCTTGTGAGCGTGGAAGGTGCAGGGATTTAAAGAATTCAGCATGGGCCAATGGCAGAAACGCGTCAGAAGATATATATTTTCAAACAAGGGTATTGTAGATTTTGAAATTGATCATTAGCAGAAATCTCTCCACATTTCAATTTTCGATATACCCTTTTACCTATTGAAAATCACAAAAAACCCCCTATTTAAAATATTTTGTACAAAAAATCCCTTACCATCAATTTTTTCGCTAAAAATAGTTAAAATGTCAAAATTAAAAAATAATAATTACAATTTTAGTATTCAAATTTTTTATTCTTTTGCAAATTATACCTAATTTTTTTTATGTACTACCCACAATTTCAAACATTTAAAACTTTATTTTTCACACCATCCCATTTCATCTTTTTCCCCAAAATTATTTATCTAATTAGAAATAAAGGTCATATTCTCTAGCAATACATCACCTCTCCTGCGACCGTGTTCTCAATCAGGAACAACGGTGCTAGAATTTCCTGTCCTCTAGTAATACATCACCTCTTCAGCGACCATGTTCTCATTCATGAAAAATCAGTAGAAAATCGAAAGTCCCCCGTCCAAAATTTACAATCATTTAAAATTTTAGAATTCAGTTTCAGTTCCTTATTTCTATCTCCAATTTTCACAGGGAAGACATCATCACTAGGAACAACGTCCATCACAACTTTCCAGTGCTTTTGCTTCAGATTCATTCGACTCGACTCGAGGTACCTCTCATCCCAATCATCAATTAGCGCCTTCATTGGATCGCTGATAAAGCGTGCTACCTGTGGAGAATTCACTGTTATGAAGACAAGCCACAATTAGAGAAAGCCTGAGAAGAAAGAAGAGGAGAAGTAGCCTTGAGAAGAAAGAAGAGGAGGAAGCAAGAAGAGGCTACGGTCACTAATTGCTAACATATTTTGAAAGGGGCAACATACGGTGTCGTTTTGTTTGTCCTTATTTTGTTAAAGTTGTAATTGACCAAAACACGTTTTTTTTTTGCTCTTTCTTGTAACTTTCCATTTTGATATAACTGTAATGAGGGAGAGATAAAGGGTGTGATTTGATGTGTGTGAAATATCCTCTCTAACTTCTCTTTCCAAACTTTTCTTTTTTTTCTTCTTATTGATTGATGTAATTGACTTAATTATTGCAATTAATATAGTGGGTACTGGATTTACTATTCAAATTTGAGTTATTGTCCTGAGTTGTTGGATTGGGCTGAGAATCTAGCTCAACCATAACATTTGGTATCAGAGTAGCTACGAAATTTGGGAATGGCAGAGACTAGAAGCAAATCTATTGAGGAGCACCTTAAGAGGCTGGATAAGGAAATAGCAAATTTGGGAGTGGCTTTTAAAACGAATGAGCAAATGCTACAGGTTGTTGGTATTAGGCAGGACCAAATGGAGCAAATGATGGGGGAAATGAAGTTGATGCTAACTCAACTGACTGGGAGTAAAACTGATGGTAAAGAAAAATCAGGAGAAGGAGGTAGGTCTCCATCTCAAGCCAGTGGTGGTAGCTTTAGAGGGAATGAAATTCATTCTGTGTACACCAGTGGAAACCGAAAGGTTAGATGGGCTACCAAGATACCCAAAATAAATTTTCTTTATTTTAGCGGAGATGGGCCTAGGGAGTGGCTGAGGAAAGCAAGCAAATATTTCCAGATTCATCTGGTAGAAGACGGGATGAAAGTGGGGATTGCTCAGATGTATTTGAAGGGGAAAGCCGACATCTGGTTCCATGGATTCATCTCTAGCCATCCAACTGCTGGTTGGGATGTATTTGCAATCGAGCTTAGTATGAGGTTTGCATAGAACACAACTGAAGAAGTAATATAGGTATTTAGCAAAGTGAGATAGAATGGGACCATAACTGAGTATCAGGAGCCTTTTGAAGAGTTAAAATCACAGGTGATGTTAACTTTATCCAACCTCCCTGAATCCTACTATATATCTATCTTCACCAGTGATTTGAAGGAGGAAATTAAACCAATGGTGAAGATTATCAGACCTACAACATTGACCAAGGCTTTTGAAGTGGCCATCCTACAAGAAAACACCATAACTGCTCTAAATGGAGGAGCCTGGGCATACAAGCCTTACCCACAATCCAAATGGACTCACTCCAATAATAAACCTCTGGATCCTATACATAGACCAACCCCTATTGCAGAACCTAATCCAAAAAATTCTACCAACCCTCTGAAATTTAAAGCCATCACACCTTCAGATTTTCAAACAAAAAGGGAGTTGGGATTGTGCTACAAATGTGATGAAAAATATACTAGGGATCATGTATGTAAGAACAAGATGTTAAACTTTATATTGGTGGATGAGGAAGGTGAGGAAGACCCGAATGAAGTACAAATGAACGAAGGAGAGGGTGTAGTGGAGGAAAGTGCAGAAGTAGTGATGGAAATCTCTATTCAGACATTGGTGGGGAGCAACAGATCCACAACGATCAGGTTACCTGGAAGAATTAAAGGGAGAAGAGTATCCATATTAATTGATAGTGGGAGCACCACAGTTTTATTGATGAACGATTAGCCCAAATCATTCAATGTAAAATGGAACAGACTAAACCTACATCTATCACAGTAGCTGGAGGAGATAAGCTGATTAGTAGGGCCATCTGCAATCAATTAAAATGAGAGATACAAGGCCTAGAATTCCAAAATCAACTGAGGGTGTTGAAACTGGGAAGGAGTGATATGGTATTGGGAGTGGATTGGTTAAGTCAATTTAACCCGGTGTTGTTTGTTTAATTGCAATAGAGGGAGCGTTACTTTCACCTAAGAGGGCAAAGAGATAGAGTTGAATTGTAAACAAATTAAAGAAGAAGTTAGGATGATGAATGATAAAGAAGACAAGCAGTGGTTCAGGAACCAAAGCTATGGGGTAGTGGCTCATATCACTGCTGCCACTGAGAAGGAACAAGAACCAGCCCCTGCCGACCTGCAAGCAGTTGTGAACCAATTCTCTATGATTTTTTCAGATCCGAAACGGCTGTCTCCAAACAGATTCAATGATCACCAAATAACCCTTAAAGAAGGGGCACAACCATTTAGGATTAGGCCCTACATATGTCCATACATACAGAAGGCTGAGATTGAAAAGATGGTTAAAGAGATAAGGGAAAATGGAATAATTCAGCTTAGTAACAGCCCTTATGCCTCACCTGTACTCTTGGTTAAAAAGAAGGATGGCACTTGGAGATTTTGTGTAGATTACAGACAATTGAACAGCCTCACTATCAAGAATAAATATCCTATGCTTCTAATTGATGATCTATTAGATGAGCTGAAGGGAGCTAAATGGTTCACTGAGATTGACTTAAGGGCTGGTTACCATCAAATCAGGGTAGCAATCGAAGATGTACACAAAATAGCTTTCAAGACACATGAAGGGCTATATGAATTTAGAGTAATGCCCTTCGGGCTTACTAACACCCTAGCCACGTTCCAATGTTTGATGAATGAAGTATTTAAGAATCAACTCAGGAAGTTTGTATTGGTTTTTTTATGATATTCTGGTTTACAATACTGATTTGAAGTGTGATCATGTGACAGTGGTCCTAAACTGCTGAAAGAACACCAGTTATAAGCCAAGGAGAACAAGTGCTCATTTGGACAATCTAAAGTGGAGTACCTTGGACACATCATTACTGTTGAAGGAGTAGCAGCAGATCTTACCAAGGTAGTAGCAATGATGAATTGGCCTAAACCAAGTAATGTCAAACAGCTGAGGGGTAATCTGGGTTTGACAAGCTATTACAGGAAGTTTGTAAGGGAAAATGGGACTATAGCACGATCTTTAACTGACTTGTTAAAGAATGAGAATTTCAATTGGAATGAGGCTGCAGACAGAGCTTTTCAGGAACTAAAAGAAGCTATGAGTACCACTCCAGTGCTGGCTTTGCCATATTTCTCAATACCATTTATCGTTGAAACTGACGCCTGCTATGGTGGTATGGGGGTTGTATTGATGCAACACAACAGACCTATCGCCTACTTGAGTAAGGGCATTAACAATAGGAATTTAGGCCTATCCATCTATGAAAAGGAATTACTGGCTTTAGTAACAATTGTGGGGAAGTGGAGACATTATCTAGAAAGGCATCATTTGATCATCAAGACGGATCATCATTATCTAGAAAGGCATCATTTCATCATCAAGACGGATCATCAATCCCTTAAATAATTGCTGGAGTAAAGAATCACCACACCACTGCAACAGAAATGGTTGATGAAGCTATTGGGACTTAGTTATGAGATCCAATATAAAAAGGGGTTGGATAATAAGGTAGCGGATGTACTATTTAGAAGGGAAGGAGAAAGCAAAGAATGTTTGGCAATTACTACTGTGACACCGGTGTGGATGCAAGAAGTGATAACCAGCTACCAAGGAGATGAAGAAGCAAGTAGTAAAATAACTGCATTGCTACTCAATGCATCCACAGAGTCAGATTACACTTATGCAGATGGATTAATCAAGTATAAGTCCAGGCTTTATATTGGGTCTAATGGGGAAATAAGGAATAGACTGATCACTGCTATACACTCCTCTCAAGAAGGGGGGCATTCAGGCATGCAAGCCAGTATTTATAGAGCCAAACATCATTTTTTCTGGCCTGGTATGGTTAAAGAAATCAAACAAGAAGTTTTAGAATTTGATACTTGTCAAAGGTGTAAAGGTGAACATGTAGCATATCCTGGGTTATTGCAGCCCTTACCAGAGCCACAGTATGCTTGGAGCCACATATCAATGGATTTTGTGGAAGGTTTACCTACTTTTGGGGCAAAGAATGTCATATTAATTGTTGTTGACAGATTCATCAAATATGGTCATTTTCTTACACTAGCTCATCCTTTCTCAGCTACGCATGTAGCCAGGCTATTCTTAGATAATGTCTATAAATTGCACGGGATGCTGCAGAACATCGTGACAGACAGGGATAGAATTTTTACAAGTGAGTTTTGGCCGGAGTTGTTCAAAACACATGGGAACCACATTGCAACTAAGCTCAGCCTATTACCCATAGATAGATGGACATACTGAAATGCTTAATCAATGCCTTGAAATGTACCTTAGATGTATAGTCTATCATCAGCCTAAGCAATGAAGTAGATGGATCAGCTTAGCTGAGTGGTGGTACAACATGACTTTGCATACTGCTATCAAGATGACTCCATTTGAAGCCCTTTATGGCATTAAACCCCCACAATTAGCTCTTGGACCTTATCAACACCTCAAGGTGGCTGCAGTGGAAGAACTTTTACAGGAAAGACACAAAATGGATCAGGCATTAAGAGAGAACTTGGCACATGCAAGAGCACGGATGAAGCAACACGCAGACAAACATAGAAGTGAAAGGGAATTTCTAGTGGATGATTGTGTGTTCCTCAAACTACACCCTTATGCACAGCATACAATAGCCAAGAGAGTGAACCAAAAGTTAGCAGCAAAATACTATGGCCCTTACAGAGTAATTCAGAGGATTGGGAATGTTGCTTACAAATTAGAACTACCCCCAGATGTAAAAATTCACCCTGTATTTAATATTTCTTTATCAAAAGAAAAAATTGGGGAAGAAAGTAGTTCCAATCTATACATTACCAGCATTGTACAAGGGAATGGGAAACCACAAACAGCCTGAGAAGGTTCTGTCTACCTGAATCATTAAAGGAAACAACCAAGCTATTACTCAGTGGCTAGTGCAATGGGAAAGAACCAATGTGGAAGATGCAACCTAGGAATCTGCTGATTTTATTCAATCAACATTTCCTTCTTTTGAACCTTGGGGACAAGGTTATTTTATGGGGGAGGGATGTTATGAAGACAAGCAATAATTAGAGAAAGTCTGGGGAAGAAAGAAGAGGAGAAGCAGCCTTGAGAAGAAACAAAGAAGGAAGCAAGAAGAGGCTATGGTCACTAATGGCTAACACATTTTGAAAGGGGCAATATACGGTGTCGTTTTGTTTGTCTTTATTTTGTTAAAGTTGTAATTGACCAAAACATGTTTTTTTTTTTTTTTCCCTCTTTCTTGCAACTTTCAATTTTGATATAACCGTAATGAGAGAGAGAGAGAGAGGGAGGGAATGAGGGTGTGATTTGATGTGTGTGAAATATCCTCTCTAACTTCTCTTTCCAAACTTTTCTTTTCTCTTCTTATTGATTGCTGTAATTGACTTAATTATTGTAATTAATGTAGTGGGTACTGGATTTGCTATTCAAATTTGAGTTATTGTCCTGAGTTGTTTGATTGGGCTGAGAATCTAGCTCAACCATAACATTCACTTGGCGACTCTATTTACCGGAGTTACGACCTCCTCCCCGTCACCGTCTCCACATAGTCCACAAATTTCAACTCCTCTTCCACCATTACCTCATCGCACTTCCTTGCATCCAAATCGAACACCTCACTTGAATCATAAGCCACTTACAGGCACTCCCCCAATGCGAAAACACACTCACTAAATTAGACCTCAACACCCCTCGTGAAGCATTTAATGACACTACTGGATTAGAGGAGTACATAGCCACCAACAACCTCGCTGCTCTTTAAATCATTATGTTGGATAATTGAAAAATGAAGACAGATTTGTTGGATATGTATAGGAATGGGCAAAGAATATTGGGGGAAATGGTCGAGTTCTCGTGAGCGTGGAAGGTGCAGGGATTTAAAGAATTCAGAATGAGTAAATGGCAGAAACGCGTATATGAGAAAATCTCAGTGTACAAATAGAAAAAAATCATCATAAAATTAGAATCGAGCTTTTCAACGTCTCACATAAGAATAATTTAAATGTACATAAGTAGCTACATAATGATTCACATACAGATGAAATGCCAAAAAAATAGTGGAGAATTTTTATTTTTTTGTTTTTTGTTGAAGAAATTTTAACCTAATCATATTTATTCACATTATCTATATGTAAACCATTATATAAATGTAGTACAACTGATTTGAGTTTTCATGCAATGACAACCGTTAATATAGACATTAAGTTGAATTTAATAAAGGTTTAGAGCATTTTCAATCGTGTTGAAAAATAGATCCAGATTTACATTTCTAAAATGATTGAAAACCTCTTCAATATAAAGATGCAAAAGAAATGCAAATTAAATATCTTCTCATTAAAACAAAATTTGAATTTAGATCAATCGGATGCAAAAATGGTTTTGACAAAACCAATTTTTACTCAATTTTACAGTATCATTGGAGATGCTTTTAATAGTGGTTTTTTTTTTTTTTTTTCCTTCTAGTTCCGAGCAATGTGAATTTCAACATCCACATTGATGATTTTAGTCACTTAAGGACTCAGATTCACATATTAAAATATATCGAGAATTGAAAATCACTTTTGAAAGTTGGAACCATCCCAACGAGACCCTAATTTTTCCATTTCAAATCCATTGAACTAATTATTTTCCAGAATTTTATTGGTTGTGAAAGTTTTATCGGATTCACCGCTAAAACCATCTTTAAAAATTAGTGATTTGGCTCCCATAATTTCATTATAGTTGTATAAATCAATGTTTTGTAAAAGAAATCATCTAAATTCTCTGTTAAATTGTCACATAATCATTAAATACTTTAAGAAGTCAAGGTTTGCATAGAAGATATTAAAATGAAATTATTTGAAATGTCGTGATAATTTAATGAAAATTTGGGTATTTTGTGCCTTTTTGAACTTAATGTATAACAAAGATGAAAAGTTGAAAGTAAATTGTTCCTTTTAAAAATTGAGAACAAAGTCGTATATATTGAGGACCACTGGTGCAATTTTTCTGTTCAACAATTAATGTGAATGTGGCTCTATTCCATCGCTTTAAGCTTTAAATACCTGTTTGACAAAATGCTGTGAGATTACAAGTTTGTGAATCACATGAAAATGTGAATAACAAATATAAGAAATATAGGCATGGAGAAAAGGGAACACATACTAACGAAAAATATCGACAATGGTTACTATGTGTGACACCATGGAGAGCTACTTATGTTACAAAATTAGATCGACATTAATAAATGATGTAACATAATTTTATGAACCAATTATGGTGTGAATGTCAATGTTATAAAAATCCGACTGGATTGCCAATTCAAATGGAAATCAGTTCGATATTCGATCAAGTTATATGCTAACAATCGAATATTTAGAACCAGTTATAAGAATTCAAGAACTAACTTTCTTTTTCTACCACCTATTTGATCCAATAATTCACGCAATCTTTCAATTTTTTAAAGTCAATATTCGAGTGATTATCATTGAAAACTATCTAACAACTAATGGGGGATATCTCAAGGGATTCTATAAATTCCACTTATGATTCTAACAAGACATTGACATGGACAGGTCATTCTATACCACACACAGCAATTTCTGTGGTTGATTCCATTGAAACCTACAACCTCAAAAATGTAAACCTTAAATATTGCTGTGGAAGTAAAAACACCCTCAGGGACTAAGTGTGTAGGCTACTAGCTTCACATGTGGTTGAACGAAATGAGACATTACATCGTCACACACCATTGATAAGAATTCTAGAAAGTGCAAAAAGCTGTCAAACTCATGCCCCAGATTCATTGGGTATCCACAATTTTAATTAACATATTCCGTAAGAACCACATCTTATAAGAATTCTAGAAAGTACAAAAAGCGGTCAAATTCATGCCCCACCAAAGTTATGGATGGAGATTCGTTGGGTATCCACAATTTCGTATAACCCACAATTTTTATCAACATATTCCGTAAAACCCACATCTTATATTCTACAAAAATACTTCACTAAAGATACACGAATTTATCCACACACTTCGTAAGATCCATATTTTTTATCAACATATTCCGTACGACTCATATCTTATAATCTACAAAAAGCTTTACCAAAGATATACTAATTTATCCACGCATTTCGTAGGACCTACAACCACTTTTGACTTATTATTCGCACATTTCATGAGACCCATAATCACTCTCAGCATGCTCTAGCTAGAAATTGGAATCAAGCAGAAAAGTTCATCCTAATCATATACAAAAGTCATCAAAATATCAAGGGGCCAAACCTGTTGTAAGCCAACATGTTCCAATCACCTCATTCTTTTTATATTTTAAAATAGCAAATGGACTCAAAGCTGATGCAAGTTTAGAACATAAAAATACAGACCGAATAGCCAAAACTTCCCCCAAAAAAGGGAATTTAATATGTTGATTTTGTGTGTGTTAGAGTTATCTATGCATTGAGTTATTCCGACGTAGAATTTTACAGCCCATTGGTTAAGGAGACCACAGGCACCGAAGTTTAAAGCACAGTGCACATACTAGTTACTCAAATTCTAGACCTATCATTTTCCTGAACAAGATGATCACGATAGGCATCCAACCTCATAGAGTTTCAGCACTATGTAGACAAGTTAATTTGGAAATGCAAACTAGCCTGTGAGATTATATGCTTAGGTATATTGTAAGAGCTTGATAACGATCTACCTATCAACTGTAAAGGACAAGGCAATTCTAGAACAGCTATAAGATACATACTATCACCTTCCATAGATTAAAAAATCTCAATAAACATGTGCTACGGTGGACTAAAAATCTAACTAACCCTAATGGACAAAAACGAATGACAATTATAACCAAAATCACATCAACATATCAAGATGTCCAAGACCAATACATGTAAGATCATACTTGGGGAAAAATGAAAGCAAAAGGGCAACTATTGAGGCACTGTAAAGACTAAACTTCCTAAATTCCAAAAGGTCACCCTTTCCCAAAACAGGGGAAAAAGGAACTCTGATAAAGTAACACATTATGTTAGCTAAGCCAAATGACCTACTTCTTAGAAGTCTTCTTCTTTGGACCAGATTTAGCAGCCAGCGGCTTGGGATGCTTCTCAGCCTCGCTTGGGTCCAAGCAGTTTAGAGGGTGGCGATTAAAGAAGGGCCAATTGGGAATTATAATTAGAGAGGTCAAGACAACGCCAGCTGCATATATAAGCAGCATTGTTTGAAATGATCCCAACACGTACCCCACGATGAATGCCACCACAGCAAAAGATACCAGCATCAACTGCATCAGATGCTCCGCTAACTTTTGTCCTTGCCAATCCATCTACCATACGATCATGCAAAAGTTAGTTAACACTTTAAAAATTATTCAGTATGCAGACATGCACTACCCGTAAATGTATAATTCCTACATATGACAGATCTTTACGTTCTAAGCCTTCCAAGGAGGCAACAACATAGTCTAGTTTGTGTATAAGGGCTTCGAAACCCTCATGGAAACATGAAATATTGCTAGAAAAGTTGCCATATAGAAAGGGATAAAGTTTTTCTAAGCAATTATTTGGTAAATTTCTACCATTAACACTCTACAAATATTATGCAGGGCTTCAGAGACTCAATATAAGAAATGGATTTCATGGAACTCAAAAGTAATAAAAATTCAGTCATTTTTTTTTTCTAAATTGCTCATAATTTGGGGAAATTGAAAAAATTCCTACAACAAAAGTCCATGAATTGAAAATCAGTTTCTATGTTTAAAATAAAGAAAAACTACAAAGGAAAAATCTTACAATGCTCCACTATAACCCTCTTAACAAGGTCCATTCTTTTTAGATAGAAACCCCAAAACTCAATACAGTCGATCCATCTAAAAGCTCAAAATAGCAGTCAGATTTGAGATAGGTGTTCTCAAACGAACCACCCCCTTAAAATTGTATCAGAGGCCAAAAACGCTCGACTTGCTAACACTCTCAAAACCATAAACCATACACCAGCAGACGGAACATATATGCTCGTGCTCGCGTTTGTGTTTGTTAATAGACAAAAAAAAAAAAAAAACAAAAGAAAAAAAAAAAAACAAAAACCCAATAAAAAAAGAAAATTCATGCTTTCCCCCCCCCCCCCCCCCCAAAACTTAAATTAGACATTGTCCTCAATATCTTTACTTCTAAATTCGCATATAAAGGGGTGGGGAAGAATGTGAAGAAAAGACTCCCCGATATGACTTTTAATTCAATGGCTAGCGTTTTTTAAAAAAAAAAAAAAAAAAACAATTGAATGCACATAATTCACAGTGGATCTTTAACGGAATAATGAATCTAAAGTATACATCAATTCAAAAGTGGACAATTAATTAATAAACACATAAATCTTACATCTGTATATATACATATGTAATTAGGGTTCTCACCGGAGAAGTAACGGCGGTAGAAAGGATTGTCCGGTGAAGCAACGGCACAAGGACACGGAGATTATACAAACAGTCGATTCGAGTGTAGAAAAAGAATCAACTGAAGCAGGTAACAGCGAGATTAAACTCGGTTGTAATTATCCTGCGGATAGTAAAATAGTAAAATGGTGTCCATCTAACGCTATAATAGCAATCTGTTTTATTTATCCCAAGTAAATAAGAGCGTCACTTCCCTTATTACTATTCATAAGTCGAGTCAAATCGAATCGAGTCGAGTCGAATGATTTTATGGCTCGACTAAGCCNGAAATCACCCGGCCCATTAAAAAACTCCCCCACCCGGCCCAATTTAAAACCCTCCCAACTCTCACTCACGTAAATCTAACCTAATCCCCAAATCCCCCAAACGAACCGAGAGAGAAATCCCTTCCCAATCCATTCCCACCACTCAACCCATTCGTCGGCGATATCTCCGGTCTCCAGCACTGCGCCAAGAAGCTGATGAGAAGCTGAACGCCGTTGAACTACCGCACCAGTTGAGTAATTGCTTTTCCCTGTCTCTTTTTTTTCCATCTTCATTTGGGGCGGTCGAAGTGTTGTGCAGTAGATTATGTTGAGGAAAATTGTTGTCTTCACCGTCTTTATAGTTTTACCGTGTTCAAGAATTAAAAAACAGGCGGGTGTTGAGGCAGTCGAGGAATTTGGGACAGTCGAGTCGAAGGTGTTGTTTTCCTTAAAACGTATCCAGTCACTTAACATGCCGTGTAATGGTCCATTGCAATTCAGTATGAAGCAGGATACATCTTATTACTTAGTTTCTTGAGGATTGCAATTCAGTCGAGTCGAAGGTGTTGTTTAATGGACGAGTGTTTATTCTAAATTACAAGGGGAAAGTGAAAATGGATTGCCTTATATTTGAAAATTACAGAGAAATGTTAAATTACAATCGAATTATTCTATGCCTTGTATTTGAAATTTGCATAGAAATGTTGAGCATTCTATGTGAGTTAGTAACAATGAATATGTGTTACATTGATGCAGGAAAAGAAACAATGGAAGTACTGGATGACGAAGTATGTGTAGAATCGGACGATGAGAAGTTGATGGAAAATGTAGTCAACTTGGAAGACGATAACGATAATTTAGCAACAGATGTTACGATAGTGCCTAAGGTCGGTATGCAGTTCAACGATGAAAAATAGTTGTTCGAATTTTACAAAAGATGTGCGTACGAAGTCGATTTTTTGGTTAGGAAAAGGAATTCAAAAAAGGGTGATGATGGATTAGTGAGTTATGTTACACTGACATGTTGCCGTGAGGGAAGACCAAGGAATAATAGCAGAGCTTCTTTGAAGACGCAACCAACAATTCAGATAGGTTGCAAAGTGAGGATAACTGCTTCCTCAGATATTCGTGGAATATGCAAAATTTGCACGGTTGACCTCGAACATAATAATAAAACAAGCATGTCGAAGTCTAGGTTGTATCGATGCAATCGAGAATTGAGTGCACATGTAAAACGAAAGTTAGAACTGAATGAGTTGGCTGGAATTCCTTTGCACAAGAGTTACAACTCTGTAGTAGTTGAAGCCGGTGGGTATAAGAATATGACTTGCATTGAAAGGGATTGTCGAAACTATGTTGAAAATGTTAGGTGATTAAAACTAGGTGAAGGAGATGCCGGGGCAATACAATCCTACTTTTCAGAAATGCAAGCACGGTGCTCTGGGTTCTACTTTTCTATGGATTTGGATGACGAGTCACGGCTTAAGAATCTGTTCTGGACAGATAATAGGTGTAGGCAAGCATATAAGGAATTCGGGGATGTCGTGACGTTTGATACCACTTACCTCACTAATAAATACGACATGCCTTTTGTCCCATTTGTTGGAGTAAATCATCACGGACAACCAACACTGCTTGGATGTCGATTGCTGTTAAATGAGGATACGCATACCTTTGTTTGGTTGTTCAAAACATGGTTGTTGTGTATGCATGGTAAAGCCCCAAATGGAATTATTACCGATCAAGATAGGGCTATGCAAAATGCAATTGAAATAGTGTTTCCAAATACGAGGCATAGATGTGTTTGTGGCACATATTAAAGAAGTTGCCTGAAAAGTTTGGATACCATGTGGATAAGAACTCAATTTTTTCTTGTATACATGGATTAGTATATGACTCGCAGTTTGATGAAGAGTTCGAGGGAGGTTGGAGAGTGATGATTGCTACGTATAACTTATATGATAATGAATGGTTGTCCGGGTTGTATGAGAACAGGGGTCGATGGATGCCATGTTATTTGAAAACGAGTTTCTGGGCAGGGATGTCAACGACTCAACATAGCGAGAGTACGAATGCATTCTTCAATGGGTATGTGTATTCTAAGACATCGTTGAAGCAATTCGTTGAACAGTACGAACGAGCATTGAGAAATAAGGTAGAGAAAGAATTCCAAGCAAATTTCAAGTCTCATTCGCAGATGGTACCGTGTGCAACCAAATATGAAATGGAAAAGCAATTTCAAGCAGTTTATACCATATCCAAGTTTCGGGATTTTCAGGTGGAGATTACTGGGAAGGTGTACTGCGATGTCATATGTGCATCGGATGGCTGTTCAGGGAGGACATACGAGATCAAGGAAGATGTCATTTAAGAAGAAAAGGTGAGGAAGAAAAAAATTTGGGTGGTGTTTCGTACAGAGGATTGCAATATTATTTGCAGTTGTCATCTCTTTGAGTTTCGGGGTATTCTGTGTCGACATGCCATATCCGTTTTGATGCGTAATGGCGTCACATCACTACCAGATAGGTACATATTGAGGCGATGGAGGAGAGATGTTTGTAGAGCCCACACAAGGGTTGCAATGAACTATGATGGTTTGGTTAGCACTCCAGGGTAGTTGAGGTATGACAGCATGGTTGCTGAATTTGCTACACTAGCTGACATTGCAGCAAAAGATGAGGATCGATGTCATGCGATAGTTGATTGGATTCTTTTTTTTTTTTTTGTTACAAAAATGAAGTTTTCCTTAGTTAAAAAACAAAATAACAGCTTCATCCATTAAATTAAAGAAATCTGTTTTTAATAGAAAATCGTTTTATTGATTGAAAATAGCTCTTCAATTAAAAAACAAAGACAAGTTCATCCATTAAATTACAAATATGAACTTTAACCCAAAAAATGGTAACATCAGGACTATATTTTTTAAGAGTCAAACAAAATGTTGATTTGTGCCCTATATTTTAGTTGATTTGTTCATATTTGTCCCTCTATTTGTGAGTAGACTTTTAGTTGATTTTCTTCACAGCATATAACTAACTAGCATCCACCGGTGAGTAGATTGCATATCGTATTGTTGATATAAAATTATCAACTGGCAAGTGAAATCATGAAGGTAGACAAAAAGTACGCAGCAAAATACATTAGCTCCACAAGCAAAGCAGCGTAGATTAACCTAGAGATACTTCGTCCAACATGCCAACATAAACAGTAAAAATAAAGCACCATCACGGGAATTCGTACAAACTACTACATACTTCGTTTACAGATAAATTCATTCTAGTACATCGAATTTCAGATAAAATCATCGAGAACTGTTTTCCCCTTACACGTCTTTATGTTGAGGGAAATCTCCAAATCTTTCTCATCTGTCAGTTTGGCAAGATTTTTCAACATACGCGACAAATCATCAACCGGCTTACCTCCCACTAGATTCACCGTCATCATGCAACGGACATTTTTCGTCGGGATCATTTTTACACCATTTAAAGTATTTGCAGTCGAGGGTACAACAATGAAACAATAGCCCTTTGTGTTCATTGTTCTTTTCCACCTCCATCCTTTTGACGTAGGCCGCACCACAATTTGGGCATCTTCTCTTTTTTGGGCATTCCGACAGCATATGTCCAACCCGTCTGCAACAATGACAAATTCCCTACTCTTTCCTGCCATCAAAGTAATCTAGTGCAATAGTGATATTCAAATTACTAATATATTTAAGTCTAAACATATTTTGAACATTTTCAGCTCAGATCCCGATTGTAAACATTGCAAGTGTGATATTAAAATTAGTAATATATTTTATTCTAAACAATTGAAGAAACAATCAAATAGCCAGTAGTATATCTTAGCTTATATTGCAATCCTCAAGAAACTAAGTAATAAGATGTATTCTGCTTCATACTGAATTGCAATGGACCATTACACGGCATGTTAAGTGACTGGATACGTTTTAAGGAAAACAACACCTTCGACTCGACTGCCCCAAATTCCTCGACTGACTCAACACCCGCTTGTTTTTTAATTCTTGGACACGGTAAACTATAAAGATGGTGAAGACAACAATTTCCCTCAACATAATCTACTGCACAACACTTCGATCGCCCCAAATGAAGATGGAAAAAAAAAAGAGGCAGGGAAAAGCAATTACTCAACTGGTGCGGTAGTTCAACGGCGTTCAGCTTCTCGACGCCATGCTGGAGATCGGAGATACCGTCGGCGAATGGGTTGAGTGGTGGGAATGGATTGGGAAGGGATTTCTCTCTCAATTCATTTGGGGGGATTGGGGGATTAGATTAGATTTACGTGAGTGAGAGTTGGGGGGTTTTAAATTGGGCACGATGGGCAGGTTTTTTAATGGGTCGGGTGATTTCCCACTTTGAGCAGCCACATAGGAAATTTTGAAAAGCTGTGTAGTGAAATGTAAGAGTAGCATTTCTCAACGCTACAATAGCAATTGGTTTTATTTATCCTACATAAATAAAAGAGGCACTTTCCTTGTTACTATTCATAAGTCGAGCCGAGCCTAGCCAAATGGCTTTAAGGCTCGGCTAAGCCATTTTAACTAATAAGGGCTCGGCTCGACTAAGCCATTTTTGCTAAGACCTTGTTTTTAACGTTTGATTCAATATTTTAAATTACAAATATTCGTTTTAAGGGATTTAAAAATTGTTGGAAATGTTGAAGTGCGTCAATGATAAATATATGATCGAAAAATTTTACGTTTTTTTTTACGTTTGATTCAGTATTTTAAATTACAAATATTCGTTTTAAACGATTTAAGGTTTGTTAGAAATTTTGAAGTGTGGCCATAATAAATATATGATCGATAAATTTTAAATATCAAAATAATTTTACATTAATTGTAAAATGTAGAGTCATAATTATTTATGTTTCTTTTTAATTCCAACCTCATTCCAATATCCTTTTTTCGAACTTTATTTTCCTACAATTTTTGGTTTGGTTTGATTTGATATTTCACGATATAAATATCCATTTGAATCGATTTCAAATTTTTTTAAAAAAATTGAAAATGTGATAATAATAGATATATTATCGATTAAGTTTAAATATAAAAATTATCCTAAATTATTAAATTTAAAGTCATAATCATTAATTTTTCTTTTCTACCCTATCCTCAACCCCCATACTCACACTAATTTCTCTCAATTTCATTTTTTTAGCTTTTACGTTTGGTTCGATATTTT
>CAIGRN010152486.1:0-20434 GCA_903798345.1 Fraxinus anomala
TTTTTTTTAATTTAATTTCTTTTCCATCAATTATTTTTCTTTTTTGCTTTTACTTTACTTTAAATTATTATTTTTTATTTTAATTTGCTTTATACTTGAATTTTATTTTTGTTTCTTTGTGTGACGAAATGAATTTATTTATTGCATACAATAGAATATAGTGTGATTGATTAAATTTTGAAATATTATGTTTTATTCCATAATATTTTGTGTATGGTTTTAACATTTATTATTTTTACAGGATGGAGTACTATTTGGACAATTCGTATTGTAACTTTTCCAGCTATGTGATAGTACTGGAGGGACTCGACGAGAAGCACGCAGCCATACATCCTATTGTCCTTCTATTCATTGAAGGACATGCAATTTTCCAATCAGAAAATTGATTCCTTATTACTTCAACTGCTTAAATTAGTCGATGGCGATGAGCTGCATTTTGCCCTGGGGAAGGAAAAATGTCGAGATTCTCAATTCTTGAATTTGTCATCATTATGGGGTTTGAAGTATAATAGTGAAAAAACAGCAATGCTCGTACTACGGCAAATAATAGGTTGCTCGATTTATATTTTGGAGGTAAAGGGCATGTTACATCTCTACAGCTAGAGGACACATTCAGAAATGTGATCGCATATTGGATAAGTTGAAATTGGAATTGGTGTTCATACTAGAGAATGTACTAAGGTGTCCACATTGTAAGACGTCGATCGACCTTTTTTTGTTGGACGTTGTTGTTGATATTGGCATCTTCAACAGCTTGTCATGATGTTGGAGATGTTATATCGATACACTACATGTCTTCAGGAAGGTGCATTCGATGCCCAAGTCAGAGAAGGCCGAGTGCAAGTATGATGCATATGACTTTCCGTTGGCTTTGCAGGTAAATGTTTAAACATGATAATGTTAAACTTTTTATTAAATTGTAATTGTTGTAGTTATGGGCATATGAGGCTATCCCCACTTTAGGTAGCAAGTGGGGGATCAGAAATGAGACTATCGGCGAATGCTTCACCACGAGCACATGAGAAGCCATTGGCCAGAGATTTGATATATATCCTCGACGATCCTCACATGAATATTATATGTTTACAATTTATGTTGTATGCATATTTACTCAGCTCGATACATGATCTTAACATGTTGAAATGTCAATATGTCAGCTCGAAGTCCACGCTGAATTGACTGCTTCAATGGATGAGGAGGATCAGATATACGTGCGTGGATTATCTATTCCACCTATTGAAGACGACCAATTGTTCGAGTCCGTTTCAGATAGAGATATGGTATGTTTATTTAATATCGTTGGTTGATTTGACTTATAATATACATGTGTAGATTATTAATTTTTAATCTTTTTAATTGTATAGAAGCACCATCCAGTGGAAAGGTGATCACCTCCACTATATCTCATTCACCTCCACCCATTAGATTCCTGCCACTACTTTTATCACATTCCATAAGGAGATCTCCGTCTCCCGCATCCAGCCACATCCCACGTGGATCGCCTGCACCCAGTTAGACCTATTATTTCAATGATTTCTTTGCACGTCTAATTGGTCTTATCAGAGAGGAGATGGGAACAATGCGATGGGAGTTGAGACATGATTTCACGACGGAGTTATGAGTGCTACGAGAAGAGATATGAGTGCTACGACATGATATATGAGACGTTCATACTAAGGTTGTAGCGCTTCAAAATGATGTAGTAGGCTTTCGAGGTTATGGCCAAAGATATGATGGAGGGAGTGTCAGGAGGACTGACGGTGCAATTGATAGGGGGATTAGTGGTCCTCGGGACTGGTGGACATTGGATGTTGCCTTCGATGGATTTTTTGGATCTGTGTAATGGGGAAAGGGAAGGTCCTAGTGCCAGAGGGGATGGTGGAGGAGATGGAGGTCCCAGTGCCGGTGGTGGTGGTGGTGGAGAGGACCCCCGACTTGACAGATAATGTTACAGGTGAGGACGACTTGACAATTATGCCGAAGGGGGCAATGGAAGTGACAAAGGGTAAAAATCACGATATTGACGCGCTAGAGCGGATGGTCAGCAAGATGACGAGATTGCCATCACAATACATTGTTTCTCCATACATAGCTGAGGTAAATAAGAGAACGTTAGTGGACAGTACGTTGTCCAACCTCTTCTGTGAAGTTGACCCAATGAAGAAGAAAGCGTTTGATGGCTGATTCAGCAAGATTGGACCCGGGTAAGTATTTTAAGAAATTTTGCTAAAGTAAACTAACTCATCTATGATTTCTAATATTTTTCCTTTTATTCTTTCATAGCGACCTCCACGATAGGGGAGACTCCAATAACGAACGCAAAGAAATGGTTCGATGATGTATTGAAGAGTAGAACGTGCTCACCGACAACACAAGTACCTCTTTCGTTGTTATTCATGTTGTTCACATAATTGTTATTCATATCGTTATTTGTTTTTCTAGTGTAGCATGTTGATATGATTATGAAACTATTGTACGATCGGTCTCGGAAACACCCGAAATCATTTGATATTCCCGGTCGAGTTATCATGAGTTGCGAGTTTTTAGTGCCATCCAAATTTTGCATAACATGATCTTTAGCAGGTCAGACTAGTACACATTGCCTCATTACATGAAAGAGTACATGATAGGGCTCGGTCTGAGATGGGAAAAGTCATTGACGAGCTGTACACATCTGTACGTCCCAGTAGTAGCGAACTTGCATTGCTTTGTAGTTGAGATTGTTCGCTGAGTCAATGATGTACGTGTACGACTCTGTCCATAGTTGTGCCACAAAAAGGCCAGCTTGAGCATATACTAAAGCCAATGACGACCATCGTTTCCATGATGGCTAGAGCAGCAGACATTGCAGTATAGGATAAACTAGCCATTGTGAGGAAGACAGCGACTACAGGACAAAAAAAATCGTATGTTTTTTTTTTTGTTAAATGTAAGCATTGTTTATGTAATTGTGAATATATTTAGACCGACATATTATTATTTACATACATGGGTGATTGTGGAGTTTTCATAATGAACTACATTAAATTTTTGAGTATCAAACATGTGTAGAGTTGATAAACCAAATACACATTGATAATTGGAGGATGAAGCTAGAGTCCAACTTATCTGTATATAATTGTGATCCATAGTATATTGTATTAATTTTTTTTAAATGTAAGCATTGTTTATGTAATTGTGAATATATTTAGTTGTAAAATTGGTTTGAAAATGACTTTAAAAAATTTAGTTTTAATGTAATTGTATATTTAATCCGAAATAAAGCGAATATCAAAGTATGGGGGACCTAATTGCAACGTTTTAATAGTTAAGAAAAAATCAAACACGATCTTCGAAATATGGTGAAAATCAATAACGTACTATAAATATAGATTACTTATGATTTAAATAAATATTACACATCCGTCAAATTATTATGTAGTGGGATTTGACTTATACAAAATTAGCGAATAAATCATATTACGCCCCACCTTTCGCACATGCACGATCGGGCAAACTCTCTGGTAGGTGGTATTCTCTACGTACGTCTACGTCCAGGAGTACACAGTCGAACTTCGGGTGGCAACAAATTATTAAGCGGGAGAATGTAGTCGAGAATTTTCCAGTTGGCTTCATTTGGTAGATGAAATATAGTTTTAGCATATGTTGTTCTCAATAATCAGCCATCTAATAATGAGTGCATAAGCTGTATGGTGGGAATCTTCTATACATAGCCACTGCGACTGCATGCGCACATAAAAAATTCTCAAATTGAAATTATTTACACGTGAAGGTATTATCATTAAAGTGTTCTATGTATCTGATATTACTTTCGTATCTCACGAAGAAGTGAAATTGATCTAGTGGTTCCACACTTAGTGTTCTCGCCACCTCCAGAATTTTTGAAGAGTTTATCTTTCTGAACCGGAATTAGCACACCTGTGCAATTCTGTGATTCCTCAAGTCGATCATAAAATCACCATTGTAGTTTGTTACGAATGTGTTCAATCGTTGTGAGAATTGATAATTCTTGATCCTTCTTGAATAATGCATTGAGCGACTTCGTATTGTTCGACGTCATCATGTTGTATTGACGTCTTGAAAAAAATTTGATCGTGCCCAATGTTCAACCCACATCTCTGTTAGATAATCTCATGCATCGTGTAATTTATTTTCTATTTCGATCATGAACTTTTCAAACTCTTCGAAAATGTAAGCTTCTGCATTTCTTCTAAACAGTGCAATGACACTGGCCCGATACTTAGTCTTTAGGTTGCTATGTATATGGTAGATGCAATAACCATGATGTGCCTCTGGAAAAACTTCACCAATAGCATTTATTATTGACTACCCCGGTCAGTCACAAATTCAAGATTCTCGACGTTCCCAATTACTTCACTCAATTTTTTGAAGAACCAATGCATCGATAGATCATTCTCTTCATCGACTATGCCAATTACAAGTGAGTAAATTTGGATGCTAATATCTTAACATTTAGTAATAATCAACTTTCCTTCATATCAAACTTTCAGGGTTGTACCATCAATTAGAATTAGGGGTTGCATCACATTTCAAAATCCTCGAATGTATTGTCCAAGAGTCATAAGAAATACTTGAAGCTATTTTCGCCATTGGTCTCAATAAAAAATGTTGAGGCATGATTAGTTCCCCCCATGTTATGACATACCTGACCAAGTTAGTATAACTCTCATCGGTCGAACCCATAAATCCTTCAATGTACATTCTTGAGCATTCCAGAACTTCTGATAGCTCATGACTACCCCAAACTCCCGACGGATGGCGCTGATGATATTTGCAGGTTTGTAAATGGTTTGTTGGTCTTGAAACTTGTGCATTATCTGTCGACCAATAAACCATGATCGGGTTTACTTGTGATCATTATGATGAATACCTGCTTCACAAGTATGTTCCGTGCATACTTGCGAACTACAAAGAACTCATTCGTATCCATCTTCTNTATCTGTCGACCAATAAACCATGATCGGGTTTACTTGTGATCATTATGATGAATACCTGCTTCACAAGTATGTTCCGTGCATACTTGCGAACTACAAAGAACTCATTCGTATCCATCTTCTCACTTTCAAACGCCAACTGCAATGGCTGTCCACTCAAATAATTGTGTATGTAGACTTGTTCGATTTCTTTATTTTAAATTCAAAGTTATGTTTCATTATGATTCAGGTCACAACTTCTTGCAAATCTCTCTTCGTGTTAAATAGTTGATCGACATGCAAATCTTCATCATTGAAAACCACATGCGAACAATTAGAAGACCGTGTACTCGGTCATGCGTGAACTCCCACCACACTAATATCTGTGTCTAGATAGAACAATCAAATCGTGATTTGTAAATTATCTTTTATCCTTGCTATCTTGAACTTTCTCGTGAATTCTTGGTGTAAGAGTGAGATCATGGTGAGTAGCAACTATCTCAGGAATAGCCACATATAACCTCATGAGCTATTTTCACTGTATCCCAAAAATCATTTACATTATGATCCATTCCATCGGGATCTTCGTGTTTACCATCGGAGACATTTTTTCTCAATAAAGTTATGCAAACAGGAGTCGACTTGTGGCATTGATTCAATTTAATTAGAAACTTCATTTGCACTTCAGAAGTAACTTTCACAGGTGGAAATCAGAATGATTGAATGCTTGTGAAATAAAAATCCTAGTTTCATATCGTATCGAGAGAGATCGACGTTGAACATGTTTTGTATATCATGGTATATTTCCATAAACGATGTACTGGATGTTATCAAATTTCTAGTAATCTCATCTTCTTCACTCGTCCATTTCCATTCCCATCGATTATTTTCATTCCTTTGAAATTAACTAAAATAACAAATCTGAACACATGCTGATGCCATATCTGCATTACGAATCAAAATATTCGAAAAATTAGATTAAACATAATAAAGAATTAATAAATAAGTGTAGAAAGATGAGTAAGAAAAAAAAGAAAAATAAAACAAAAAAGAGAGAGAGATGCCATTTGGCCCCAATATTAATTTTCCCATTTTTTTTATATAAATTTATCTATGTATATTATAGTATTTGTTGAAATAAAATTTAATGATTTAAAAAGTATACTAATTTAATGAAAACGAAATTAAACATACGTAAAAATACTTACGAATTCGAAGGGTTGGAGATAAACAAATTTTTGTTTAGCGTTTGATAAGTTTACTAGATTTTAAGGTTGAAAAAAATGAAAAATGAAAGAATTCTTATTTGTATTGGAGTAAACAAATAAAATATTGTCTCGATTTTGAAATTTTATGTGAAATATTTGATTTTTACTTTGTAAATTAAAGGGTATTATTGTTTTTTAAACACACTTTTGTATTTGTAATTGTATAAAAATATTTAAGCTCCTGTTTGAGTTACATTATTTTTTTATTTTCATTTTTTTACTCATTTTTAACTATATATTTTTCAATAAAATAATATTTTTCATCATATCAATAACTTTTCATTCTTTTTCAGCCACATATTTTTCATTACATAAAAAAACTGCATTCTTAAGGACAAAATGTGCCCCAAACGAGGGCTAAGGATATCTTATCATTTAATGAACAATAAGTCATTGTGATAAATGAAAAATATTTTTGACTTATATAAATAAATGTTCGTTTAACTAAGTAATTATTAAAATAACTTTGCTACTTATACATTATAATATATTTCGAGGTGTATATCCCTCACTATGACTCGCTTAAATAAAAAATATTTTATGAAGTGGATGTCACTCATGTGAGGGGGTTGAAAAGTTGATTTACAAGAAGAATTTTTCTTACTAAAATACCCGTCCTGATAAAAGTACCGGCATCTCCCGAACTAAAACCCTAAATAGCTTAAAAACCTAACTCAAAAACTCATCTTCTCCATCTTCTCGACTCATTAATAAATTAATTATCAAAATATGGGAATACCATCATTCTACCGATGGCTAATCGACAGATATCCACGTTCGGTTGTTGAAGTGATAGAAGATTCTCTGTCATTTGTTAATGGTGTTAAGGTCCATGTGGATACCACGAAGCCGAATCCCAATGGCTTTGAATTCGACAATCTCTACCTTGACATGAATGGCATTATCCACCCTTGCTTCCATCCAGAAGACATGGTATACTTGTTTATACATTTACCTTTGGGAGTTTTGGGTTTATTTTTATTGAAATAGAAGTTCCTTTTTTTTTTTTTGAAGAATTCTGTTCAAATTTGGCCTTTCTTTACAGAAAATGCCGGAAACTTACGATGAAGTATTCAGGGCGGTATTTAAGTACCTTGATCGAATTTTTACTTTGATTAGGCCACGAAAACTTCTTTACATGGCAATCGGTCAGTTAGCTATCTGTTCTTTATCTATTTATCATAGTCAAGGATATTTTAGTATTTCCAAAACGGAAGTCCTCGAGGATTTCATCAAATAAATTTGAGCGAAATGAATTTTATGGGCATTGAATTGGTTGTTGACTAATATCATACAATATTTTTAACTCGAAGAAATGTTCTTGTGATAGAGAAATTTGATGAAAAATGTAGTGGTCACGCTGTTACCTTGACATAGTAAAACTAAACAGTAATTGTGTTGTCACATAATGATTTCTTGCTAGATGGTGTTGCACCGAGGGCTAAGATGAATCAGCAGCGAGCAAGACGATTCAGAGCTGCTACAGATATAACCGATGAAGTAAGTTTTATGTTTTTTCACAATTTCAAAGTTTGTGTTCAGAGATTTTTCCTTTTGCTTACAAAGTTAAAAAAAAAAAAAAAAAAAAACTATTGATTTTTAATAGTAAGTTTTATGTTTTTTCACAATTTCAAAGTTTGTGTTCAGAGATTTTTCCTTTTGCTTACAAAGTTAAAAAAAAAAAAAAAAACTATTGATTTTTAATTGCTATTAGACTTCTCAAATGGAGAAACCGAGAGGAGACCTTGAACTGGAAGGAAATAACATGGGAAAGCAAAAGCTCGATTCAAATGTAATAACGCCTGGAACCGAATTCATGGAATTGTTGTCTGATGCGCTTCAGTATTATATACATTGGAGGACGAACCACGATCCTGGTTGGCAAACAATCAAGGTAGGAATTTGACACTCAGTGGGAGAAATCTATTCTTTCTCTATTTGATGTGATTTTCTCTGATTTTGTCAGGTCATCCTTTCGGATGCTAGTGTGCCTGGTGAAGGTGAACACAAGATAATGTCTTATATCCGCTTACAACGAAATCTTCCAGGATTTGATCCAAATACCCGACATTGTCTGTATGGATTGGTAAGTTTCTTTGGTCTATTTTGATTTATTTAGTGTGCTCTCCATTTATGGATTATGTTGCAAATATACAAGACATTTTGACTCCTAGTTCTGTTTTATTAGGATGCAGATTTAATCATGCTTGCTTTGGCTACCCACGAAGTTCACTTCTCAGTTTTAAGAGAGTCTGTAAGTTTGGGGGTTTTTCCCAGTTTCCATCACTGAAATTTTGTATCCGACTTAACAATTTTCGATTCTATTTAAGCTGCTTTAGGGAATCCTGTTGACTGTTGAACCTGTTACTTTTATGAGGATGAGATTGGTATGTAACTGGAGGAAGTAAGCAGCAAGCCACTATTTTTTCTCAAAAAATAATTAGGGAAGAAATAACAATTAGAATTTTGAAAATTTAACAAATGATCTGCATGTGCCATTTGACAAGTGGCCATAAGTCACAAGTGCACTGGAGGAGGTTATTCTAGACTGCCTTGGAGATAGTGACTGTCATCTATGAAGTTTCTCAGTCCACAAGCCCACTTAATTATTTAGATAACAAGAAGCTTCATATTGGAGGTTTTCTAATTCAAGTGTGAAATTTCAGCACTGTTGTTTACATTCTTAAAAGAAAAGCTCAAACTGGATGACCAAATTGCCCCTGATAATCCATCAACTAGATTCTGTCCTGCAACTGCTGGAAGCATATGAACAAAATTGATTCTGTTTTTTTCCAATGGGAAAAAGGAACTGCGGTGAGGAGTTAGTCAGACTGTGGATTCGTAGATTGAATTCACTGTCAAGCTCCTTGATGTGTAAGTTGTGTCCCCGTATTTGGTTAGTCGGCTGCCAAAGCAATGGTGAATGAAGGCCCATTGACCAACAGTGGACTGGAGTGGCTCCTAAATGAGGGAGAAATGCTTGAACATGTCATGCCGCTAGTTCCAGAATACTAGTAACTGTAAATCTATAATATATGTCCAAAACAGGAAACAGATAATATCTCAGTTTTTGTGTCAACGGTCAAACATCACAATTCTGTTGTCATTTCCAAATGGACAGGATTCATCAACCAATTCTATTTGGAACCATTTACTGCTTCATATATGATGTGCACCAGAAAGGTTATATAATATATTTATCTCACATCACTCTTGTGCTGATGCAGCTATTTTTTCTTTTTGAGAACATAAATGTATCCAGATTTGTTGTATGAATTAACTTATGATCAGCTTTTCAACTGGCTTTCAAGAATTCTAAGACCCAGAATTCCAATCTGTTGTTGGTATATTTATCTATTGCACGAAGAGATAATTTTGTGGAAGTTTTGATCTGGATACTTTTAAAGGGGGTAATAAATGTTTTCCTGTGTAATAAATGTGGAGTTTCATGAAATAGTTGTTCAAAATGTAGGACGTTCAGAAAGCACCAGATAATCACAAAGGTCCAAAACGGAAGACAAGTGGAAGTGGTGAGGCTCTTGATGGCTTCATATCAAGACAGAAGTTTCAGGTTGTTACTCTTTATATATCTGCTGTATAGTTTAATTGATTGTATGTTAAGGGTTTTTATATTGCTAAGAATCTACTGGATTCGTGCAATTGGAACTAGGCATGATAAGAATAGGGGTTGCACCGTTGCAGGTTAATATTTTACAAGCATTGTCACAATAGTGCTCTTATCTGATTTTCCTAATTAAATTCTTTACACAACATAGCCGTATTCGTCCATCTTGACATTCTTGTTACAAAGAGGACATGTAGAGAAAGTGATATGTTGGTTGTGAAGGCTGTAAGTTCTTCTCCTTAATTGATATCTTTCTTTGTTGTACTTCAAATTTTTTTTTATTTCCATTTTGGTTGATCAAGATAAGTAACTACAACTACATGCAATAAGTTTTCAGAATGTTTGAGAGAATCCAAGCTCACATGTTGATAGATCATGCATGTTTGTGTACTTGTTGATATGAATTAAGTATGCTATTCAGGTTTTCTATGTTTGTGCTAGTAAGTGAGATAGATACATATCAGTGATGTAATTATATTTTCTCTCTTATCATTCTGTTTCAGTTTCTCCATGTATGGGTACTCAGAGAATATCTGGAGGAAAGCCTGAGAATACCAGATCCATCCATAGAAGTAGATCTCGAGCGATTGATAGATGATTTTGTTTTCATGTGTCTATTTGTTGGAAATGACTTTCTACCTCATGTGCCATCAGTGGACATATCAGAGGTTCGGATACTATACATACATAAGCTGATTAGTAGATATTCAAAGCATATTTCTTCAAAATAATTCATGGAAATTAGGTTTCAGTTATGTGACTATTAATTGAATTGGATTAATTGAATGCGCTTAACTTACCTTCTGCAAAAATTTAATTTATGTTTTTTCCCTCTGAACTTTTCTTCTAGGGGGCCATCGATTTGCTCATGACTGTCTACAAAAATGAATTTGTTCGAATGGGTGGCTATCTTACTGATTCTTTTGAGGTACATGACTAATTTTGAGCTACTCTTTGATCTGCAAATTGTTGCACCCATGTTTACCTTCCCTGAACACATCCATTTTCATTTCATTCAAACATGTATTAAACAATATTTTATTTACAAATTTGAATATATTATCTATCTCTGTTGCGTTTATTTTTGGTGAAACAATTTGCGAGTTTTTATGAATCTATATTAATTTCATTAAGAAAAAAAAAAGGGAGAGAGAACACAAGATGTATACAATAAAAATGGTCAAAGAATAAAGCAAATAATTCAAAATTCCATCCATGATTCTATACAAGTGGAGATCAATATAGTGCACCAAATAATTGAAACAGCATGTTGAGTTAATTTTCAAAATCAAACTTTGCACTCTCTCAGTACCTGCTCAATTGCATTTGTTCTGAAAAGTCCATTTGATACTAGGAGTGTCACCTTCCAGGCCTGATTTTGACATTTAAGGGTGGTCATTTCTTGCCAAGCATTATGTACTTTACGAGTAATTGAATGCTCTGTAAAAGTGCGTGATAGTTTATTACTTAATTTTGTAATATTTTCCCACTTCCGACTTGTCTAATATTTTAATCTGAATGGCTGTTAACTAGAACTTCTCTAGTACCGAGGAGTGAGGACAGAATATGATTCTCCTTTAGAATTTATTTCAACTATAAAATCCCAACTTTGAAAATAATTATCAATACAACTGATGTGACATTAACTCTAAGTCAATTCAAAACTTTATAAATATGAAGACAAAGTGTGCAAATCTGTTGGAGGATTATGAGAACCTACGAAAAAGTTTTTGCTAGAGTTTTTTTAGTTGTAACTACATGGCTCGAAATGCATGTTTTGGGTTTATGCATGTAGCTTCATGAAAGAAACACTCGCATGAATGTGCACATGCTAGTGTTTATTTTTTAGTTGTAACTACCCGGCTCCAAATGCACATTTTGGATTTATGCATGTAGCTTCATGAAAGAATACTCACATGTATGCGCGCATATATTTTGTGACAATTATCTCCCTGATAAATTCATTCTTTATATTTGAAATTTAATATTTGGGACCTGTAAAAAAAATGGTTCACAGAAGTCCTGGTAACTATTGCCGATCTTTCCCCTAATAATTATGAGTCCACTGGCTATGTAAGCGAATATTGCATTATAACGGAGTTCTGCATTTGGAAGTAGTTTGATATCGTTTCTTAAACTTTTCGTAACATCGTTGTACTTATTATGGTGCAGGTCAATCTGGAACGAGTGGAGCACTTTGTACGAGCCATTGGTACCCATGAGAATGCCATCTTTAGGAAACGAAGACGGGTACTGCCCCTGATATTAATGTATCATTTCGCCTGAATCTGTTATGGATACTACTATTCATTTGACATCCATTTAGATCAGGCCACCCTTATAATTTTCCTTGCCTGTTGTTGGAACTCAATCATGGTTCATGGAGACATTATATTCTTGTTAATATTTAATCAAATGGCTTTCATTAGTTTCAAGCATTCGTATTTAAGGTGGACAGTAACTTTGAAGAGTGCTTGTTATTTGCACCCTCTTCGTTTGCTACATGTATTATCTTTACAAATTTCATTATTCAGGAGCAAATGAGATGGAAGATGCACACAGGACGAGTTCCAGCCAATGGCAATGTAACGTGTTGAACATTTTTATTTGTTACTTGATATAAATTAAGGATGGATGCAATTGATTCTGAGACTTAAGTTATCTAATTTTTGAATCAGTCTGGTGGAAAAGTGATTCAGATATTTCCGGTTGACGTAAATGCCAAGACCAGATTTGTGGAAGACAAGGTTGTCTAATTTCCTTGTATTTGTGCTCCTCACATTAGATACAGCTCAACCTTTTGTATCTTTTTGGCCGTAGGTTAACGTATTTTCATGTCAGGTTAATCTAGGAGAAGAGGGTTGGAAGGAGAGATACTATACAGAAAAATTTAAAGCTTTAACTGATGATGACCATCAGAGAGTTAAAAGACACGCTGTAAGGAAATTTTTATGATAGGTTAATCCCAGAGAATTTCATTGTCATTGCTTGATGTTATCAATTTTTTATATCTTCATTGATCATCCAGTTTGACCTTCGACACTTTTGTTTACTTTTATTCTTAGCCCCTGTTTGGTTGGGATTAAAATCATATTTTTAGCAGATTTTGATAAAATTTGTTGAAATATGTTGTTGAAAAGTTGTGGGTCCCATGAAATCATTGAAATGTATGGTTAAACTTAATTGTTGACTTTGACTTAAAATTAAAATCTGGATTTTAATTTCTATCAAACTGGGGTCTTTGTAATTTTCTTTTCTTGGCTGTGGATACTTAATCTGGCAGACTGATTCCTGTCAATTTGCTTGTGTTCTTATTTAGTTTTCTTTATGTTACGTTTTGTTAACTTTCTTTTATTTGTCATAGGTCTTGAAATATGTTGAAGGGATTTGTTGGTTCATGCATTATTACTACCAAGGAGTATGCTCCTGGCAATGGTTCTACTCTTCTGCTGCTTGTTTATCGATATTTTTGCAATGTGCATATTTCTTATTTGCAACCCATGGGAGTTTATAAAACTGTGAATAATTTTTTGATATCGCATTGGCGGTGCCATAATACTAGCAATAATCTCTGATTCTCAACACTAACTTATTCTTTAACAATGATGGCAATATGCTGTTGAACTTGGAAAATGAGAATAATATTGGGAAGCAAATAACATCAAGAGACGACGTGGTTTGGCCATTCTGTATATAACCGCTGACTCAATGGACAGCGGAACTAGAGGCTAGAGCCTTTTCTTTTTTCTCCTACATTAGTGCTAAATCACCTCTGTTTATGGGTGAGATAATAAAATGTGTGAAAATATAAAATGAAGTCTTCAATCGAAAATAATTAAATCAAATCTATGTTTTGGGGTCCCATTGATGGTGCTATAATCTTATAACCTCAATAACTGTCATCTTTGAGTTTCAACTATGAGGAATGATGATAATTGTTTGAATCATTTTTAAAAAACTGTCTTCCCTTCAAACAAACTGAAATTTTTTAGTGGAAATGGGAGACCTGAAATTACTCGTTCCTGAAAGCTAACCTTTATAGTAGTTATATATAGAATGTCTCATTCGATTTTGTCTTGATCGTGCACATATGCATCCCATTGGAAAGATGAAGCATTCACAACATCAGGCGAGATGCTTGCGAGGAAAAGGAAAATCCGTTCTGAGGGTGAAGATCTTATTGACTTGTTCCTTCTACCTGAATTTACATGCGAGTAGGATGCTGATGTACAAAAATGATATTTTTTCACTGGATCAAAGAAACTTAGAAATATCTGGTGTTTCTTACCCATCTTAACCAGGGTTATAACCTATGATTAAATTCTTACTGGCCAGAAAACCCACACACCTTCCCCAACCCAGCCCAACCCCAACCTGTAGAAATCACTCTTATCTTTCTTCCTTGTTGTCCCATTGTTGCTGTTGACTCATATTGTACATCATGGAGACAATAAAATAATGTGAAAAGTTGGGTTAGGATCCGGGTTGCATTATAAATAGGCCAAGGTTTTTGGTACCTTTGAGAAGAGAAGTTGTCAAGTACATAGGCTTTGTTTATGACAAATGACTGGGATGTAAGGGCTGTAAATGCTGGCAAATAATTCAGGCCTCTGCTAACTTATTTTTAATTAGCACAAAAATGCTACTGAAAACCACTACAAAATTGTTTTGCTTATTTTAACGTATTTATCCAACTTTAAATATATTATGGGCCTTGAACTGCAGAACATTGTCTTACTGAATTTCAACTCTTCAGGTTTTATCCTTATCACTATGCTCCATTTGCTTCTGACTTCTACAATCTTAGTGAGCTTGAAGTCAATTTTACACTGGGAAAACCCTTTAAGCCCTTCAACCAATTAATGGGTGTCCTGCCTGCTGCAAGGTTTTTAAACTAATTTATGCTTGTTATTTAGTGCATGTTTGTCAAAATTTGTAATTGTTTATAAGTAGTTGGTCTCGAGGAATGTGTGATTAAAAAAGAGTTAAAAGTTATGGGTCCTACGGATATATGGATAAGAATAAAGTTTGACCCGCTTATAAGCAATTATAAGCTTTGACAAGCATGCACTTAATCAGATATTTCCTTATATTTTTGGACTTCAATTTAACCCAGTACGCGTGTAGTGCACATGCACTTCCTTTGTTCTACAGGAAATTGATGAAAGATCCATCATCGCCTATTTTGGATTTTTATCCTACTGGTAGGGCGATTAGGTGAATATAATTTCTCTTTTCTCAAGTATTTACTTCTTTGAAATAAAATTCAACATTTTTTTGTGTAGATTTTGAACTCGACATGAATGGGAAAAGGCGTGCTTGGAAGGTATGGTGAATATATGTAACTTTTACTAGTTTCAGTTTTCTAATTGCCTGGCTCAGGTTGATTTGCCTTTGATGAGCTTAAGTGCTTGTTTGGGAGAGCTTAAATTATAATCACTTTTGGTCAAACATACTTTCTGATCACATATCTTAGGACCCACAATTACTATCCACTTTTTATCCACACATTCTGGGGGACTCGTTGCATAAAGTATAGTTAAAACTTTCCCGAACAAGTGCTAAATTATGGGTTAGGGCAAATAGTCCACCGTGGTGATTGAAGTTCTCCTTGATGCTAATTTTTTAAAAATAATAGCCTAATACTCTGTGATTTTCAATACCGTCTTTGTGGTTTCTGAAAGTCATTATGTCACAAGGCCATGTTACATATAGTTCAGAATGGTTAAACGCTTATGGGTCTTCAACATCAAAGCAAGTTATAGATACTAGTCTACGGTGATGGGATGAATTAATTAGAGTCAACTTATGAATTGTAAAGCTGAACCGATCTTACCATGCTCTCTTTCAATCGTTCCTCTTGTATACTATTGCTGCAACAGGTTGACTTTAAGTCAGTTCTCTTCCTAATTGCCAGGCTGTTTGTAGATTACCATTTATCGACGAATGTCGTCTTCTTGCTGAGATTGCAAAAGTGGAACATACATTGACGGTAACACCTAAGTCACAATGACTAATGCAATATAACTTAACCTAGTTCCTGTTTGGAGAATTATTTTCTCTGCATTTGCATTTCGGCTTTATGCTTCTGTGAGATATTTATCGAGTTTCTAAATTGTATCTTTGTAATTTAGGACGAAGAAAAGCGGAGAAACAGTTTGGGTATGGATAAACTGTATGTTCATGTCTCGCATCCTTTAGCCTCAAAGATCTTGACCTTCTATGAACGGAATAAAGACAATCTAAAGTTGTCTAAAGCTAAAGTAAAGAGGAAAATCAACCCTAAACTAAGGTAAGATATCCTAAAGATCTTTATTGGTATTTGTATGTTACCCTTCATCCTTCCTGTAAGGGTTAGAAAAAGTTATTGAACACTTGAACTTTAATATATAGGATCACCATCTGCCTCTTTCTTTAGTTGACCTTGCACAGGCGTGAGCTGAAACTCTCTGTTCATTCACCAGTGGATGCTGCCACTTGGTGCCTCATGTGATCTGGCATTCATAATTCAGCGCACATGTTCTAAACTTCTAATACGTCATATATGAAGTTTCTTTTCTTCTTGTGATATATAACCGTAGAAGAAACGAGTAATTTTATTTTATCTGTCATGTGTGCCATAATTTTCCTGTTGGTGTTATCAATTATTAACTGTCCATGTTTTAGCTAACTGATATTACTATGCAGTGGTGGAATGAATGGATATGTGTATCTTTCCAATAAGCCCATTTGTCCAGCAGTGATTTCTTCACCTAGTTGTGACATGGAGATGATCATGGAGAACAAAGTTATGTATGTAATTTGGTATTGAGTGTATTTTACGTTTACGACAAAATTTCAACAATAGTTCAAAGCTGTGTATTATATCCTGAAGGTTATCCTTTTTTATTTTCCTTCATTTCAGATCCATCTTCTATAAATTTCCTTCTTTTCATCCTCACGTGCCTAAACCACCTGATGGAGTCATAATGCCTGGAAAGGTAAACCATGTTTATTGCTTTACCATATTTTGCTTCTGCATTTAATAGTAAGAAATTTCAAGCAAAAAATAAATAAACAAAAAGTCCTGTTTTAAGGCAAGAAGAGTTTAGATGATAATTATTTCATATTTTCCTCCTGGTCATGACAAACTGAGCCAACACCCGTAGTTAGTGGGGCAAATAACTTCTGTTATCCATGATCCCACAAGAAAAAGAAGTCATTTCATATTCTTACATTGTTACACATGAATACTTTTTTTTCATCGAGATAAAAAAGCTAATGACAGATAATTGTGACTTCTCACAAATAAATGCATGTAAACAAAGAAAGTTTTACTCAACTCATTCGTTTGCTCTGCGGATGGCTGCTAGAATTTGTTGAAACTCATCAATCCTTGATGAACACTGAACATTTAAAATCTATCTATCGCGCAACAAATTTGTGGATGTGGATGGATCTTCAAGTTTAACAGCTCCAGTCACTGCTGCTACATTTTAGGACTTATGCTTAGTTATTGTAACTATTTCTATCATAAGAAAAGCTTAAAGAGTTGGGATACTATTAAAATTATCAGAAGTAAAGATATTACAATATTTTGGGATCAGCCTCTCTTAGCATTTATATACGCACTATTGAGGGGTTTGATAGTGTAAAATAAGGGGTCAATTTTGTAGAAGAAACCAGTTATAGTTTCTGAAATATTTGAGTGCACACACTCATTCACAAGTGGACCCTCCCCTCTCAATGGTTAGATTCTAATGTAAGGAAAGAGCGCAAATACATGCCAGCTTAAGAGCATTTCTAGGAGACCCTTTAAAAAGTGAGATGCTCTTTATTTTAAAGAGTCAAACCTTAAAATTAGGCTCCAAGAGACTCTTTTTAAAATAGGAAGTGGCGTTGGCTTAGTTCTACTTGAAGTATTCATATTATATTGAATAATTTAGCAATTGATGCTGAAAAATATATACATTAATTGAAAAATGAGGGAGAAACAAGGAATACTGGGAAATGCAAAATAAAGAGCAAAATTAAAGAGTTTGTTGGGGGTGTATAAACAAATTGTTTCAAATTTAAAGGTGCTCTATTATGACCAAGACGCTCTTTAAAACTATAGTGGAGATGCTCTAATTTGTTGAAATATTATTCGGAAAAGGCTAATGTCTGATTTGATAACATTCAAAACTATGAAATTTGTATCTGAAAACTGTATATTCTCATTTTACCTCTTATGTGTTCAACATTGACTTCAGTTCTGATCTGTTTTCTAGCTTTCATAACATGCAGCTCCTTTTTTTTTTTTTGACAGTTCGTCAGCAGGCAAAACGTTTTACCTTCACCCATACTGTGGCATGAGAAGACTACTGTTCAGAGAAGATTTTCTAGAAGGTGATAGTTTTACTTTGTTCTTTATGAGTGTGCGGCCATGGGAACACAATAACAAGAGAGATTAGTGAGGGCAAGGTGTTATATACTTGCTAAAAACATTCTTTCACGAGAGAGTAAATGAGTAGTGGTGTGGAATGTTTGATAGTGGAAATTCTCTGATGGTCTTGTTGATCTAGATGGTTAACAACCTGATCCGGCTGTTCTAATTAGTTAGTTTTAAGAGGATATTATAAGCCATAACTAAAATGGGTATCTGCTCCATTTGACTATGTAGGCAATGCAAGCCAATTTCTGCAATTAATATCCATAACCACGAACGAAATAAATTTCATTACTAGTGCATGTTTGGCTCCTGTTTAATTCATAAACATAATTTGTCAAACTCATTTTTTATCCACACAATTCTTGGGTACCACAGGTACTACCCACTTATCTGCCACTTATTTCTATCTATTTATGATTTAAACCAATTAATTATAATCACTAACCCGACATGCATTAAGTAAACTTGTCATGAAGAACCTTGTTAGGAGCATTGGACTTGTATATGCAATGTCATTTCATTATTCCCGTAGATTGCCTAAAAGGTGAAGGTGTTTTGAGTTTCCATTTGGAATTACGGAGATTATATCTGGGTTAGAGAATAGTGGACCGATACTTTTTGGTATTTGACACATTCACAATCCGGCGAGAATTGGACATATATTTGGAAGTTTCTCTAACTAGCCTGAATGCCTGATTTATTTTTATGTTCACAAAAATTTCCTTGCACTTTCTGATATTTCTTCCCCATCTATCTAGGCCCATTCCTCCCAAGTCTGTTGCGGGACCTCGTCTGGCAATATTGGCCCATCAGCTCGTATCAGGAAATTATGTCAGCAAGCAGTGTGAAGATATGGGTGGCAAAGGTGGAGATCGTGGCAAACTTGGGAAAAGGAGTTGTCATGCTCCCGATGACAACAAAAAGAAGAAGAAGAAGCATAATAAAAGGAGAAAATTGAACAAATCCTAGTGTTGTAGAATCATTTTCGGACTGCTGATGTATCTAGTGAATGATTCTGCCCCAAACGCTTGGAAGTATGGCTTTGTCCGTTAATTTCCTCTATCTAGGTTGGCCATTTCACAAGATTCCCTAGGCAGTGGAAAGAGAATGGGTATTGTGCAGTTGCCCAACCATCAACCAAAGCACCACCAGATGGTTGGTCTTTCCGTTCAGACATGCCCTCGTGGTGGATCTCTCTTTTTGATTGGTTGCTATTGAACTGAAGAAGGTATCCTTTGGTTGTAGTTCCAGGAGTGTAATGGCTGTAAACAGATCCAGGCTTTCTAGTGCCTGGGATTCTGTAATATTTTCCCATGTTCTTCATACCTTTTTGTCATTGATACTTTGGGTCATTTAATTGTAACATTAAAAGAAAATAGATTTTCCTCCCTCTAAAACAGATGTTAAAAGAGCATAATAACCATTATACTTTGCTCAATTCAGCAATGAAAAGCAAAAAATTGCAATCTTTAGAGGAACAAGATTACAAAATTCCTGATAATGCTTTGGTCGCCAGTGGCTGAGTTGAGTTCTTCAATGGAACAATATTTATTATCGTTATAATATAGTAAACACCGATTGGTGTTATGGACCATAGACAGTTTGTGTAACAGACCATAAATCTTGAACGAACGATATCGTCGTCAAAACCATGCGTTGTCTTAAGGTTAAAGTAAAACTTTTTAGTAAAAAAGGCTTTGATTGGAACAGTGAATCTGCTTGAATACGAGTATGTGAAACACAAAATCATTGTCGTTTGGAATAAGAGTGAATCTGAATTCTTTCACCAGTTATATAATTTCTAATTACAAGATTTGTTTTTGCTTCAGATAGACGAATAACAAAGCAAGCAATACTACAAAGTTTCTTGAGGAATAAACTCATTCTTCTTTTTCAGTTTCAAAATTTTCTTCCCCTTATTGTTTTTAGGGATAATTGCAGCAACGGTTCCAAAATTTTCAGAATTTTGCGCACTTTACCCTAACATTTGATTTGTGTCAGCGGAGGTCCCAAACCTTTAATAAATATGCGGCGGAGGTCCTCATCCATTTGACCGTTAGTTTGACCGAAATAGTGAACTTTGATTCATTTTGACAAAACTGAAAAGGCAAAATTGTAACTTTACAATTAAAACATTAAATAAATAAATAAATAACCCAAAATAAAAAATAAAAAAAATAAAACACACACACACACA
>CAIGRN010152501.1:0-15527 GCA_903798345.1 Fraxinus anomala
AATGGATGACAAACAGGGGCTAAATCTCAATAGTCGAAATTGTAATAAATAGTGAATATTGCTACTTGCCACCGACCTATTATCTCAATGTGAGTTAATCACTAACCTTTACGATAAAAAATCGATCATCAAGTTTCTCATTATAATTATAATGCCAGTCTTCAAACCGTCCAAATTTTTGGTATGAAATGCTCGAATGAGTTTAGAATAAATTACATAATCCGAGAACTACAAGAAATCATTCTTTATAATTCAGTCCCATGTCAATGAAAGGACAATTCAAGGTGATACAATGTATAATTCAGTCTCCTAATATTGATAATCCAGTGCGTACAGTCTGGCCATCTCATGATCCTCCAGAAAAACAAGACTTGAAATTTCGAATTCCATACTCATAAGCTTTCTACCTGCTCTTATTTGCATTGCGCGAGAGAAAAGAGTCGACAATAGAGACATCTAGCATAGCAGGTCTCGTATAACAAATTAATAGTGGTGAATGTAGTAGTTAGTTGCAGAAAGAGCGGTGGACTGAAATGGACAAAATTGATGGTACAGTACTGTTATCGAATAAAGATGAAAAATATAGACCAATTTATAAGAGTTTAGTCTACTATTCTTAACAAAGTTGACATTTTAAGATGAAACTTCAAGTCTTAATATGGTATCAGAGCCCGTTAAGCTCCAATTAGTAATTCGATCCGATTAAAATTCAAAAAAATTGATCACACGAATTTCAAGATGGATCTGTTCAAACGACCACCATCTTACGGGGTTTATGAATTTAACTGCACCCTTGACTATCATAGCAATTTCACAGCTTCCAAGTACCCAATAATACTATTTCTCCATATATTAATAATATAGCCTATCGGCACAAATAATTAGAGATTTCCATGAGAAAGCTAGCCCCAACAAAACACTGGATATAAATTAATTCCTAGTGGAGCCATAGGTCATACAGAAGAGCTTCAGAGCATTGATCGCTTCATCATCCAAAAAATTAATGAAAGAGAAAAGACAGATATTTTTTAGGAAAAGAGTCGTATTGAGAAGTAACTTCTTCAATCCCACGGTGCTGGAGTTATCAGCAAAATGATACAAAGTACAAACAAGACCAGTTACACCAGCAACCTGTTTCCAGTCTATTATACATAACAGATGATTACACAGATAAAGGCTGAATATATTTGACAGCACAGAAGATTGCTCAGATCAGGCCTAGATGTATTTCACGTGTACAGCTCAATTGTTTCTTTCATTCCATGTATAGAACCATTCTCTTCCATAAATGAGAAACCTCTCCCTTGTAAACAAATGCAGAATCATTGAGAATTCGTTAATGCAAAGACGTTTCATTCCATTTTCATTTTTATTTGAAGGGAATTGGCACATCATCATTGCCCATTGGGCCGAATAAGTGAGCCCAACTGGAATTAAAACTGAAGCCCAGCAACCTGATCCTCTTAATGGCTGAAGAAAAACGCGTTTGGTCCAAATAGCTAAAATCGTGTTTTTACTTATCTTGCGAAATCAACATGAATGGAGTCACCACGTGTCGCTTCCAACGCCGTTGGATTGGTGACTGTAGAGTGACCCATTTAAATGGGTTTCTAGGGTTTGAGACTTCATTCTTCTTGAGGTTTCTCGTCTCTTCCATTTTCTTTCGTTGAGTCTCTCTGCGCCGTTTGAATCTTCTTCTTGATCTCTCTGTTGAAAAATAAAACTCTCCTTTGATTTTCTGATTCTCTCTCAAATGTTGTAATGTTGTGTGATTTCTATTTGAGTCGAGGGCAATGTTCTTGAGTGAACGGTTGTAATCTGAGAGTTGAGTTCTTGTGTGAAATACGGCTTAGTCTGAGTGCTTAAACTCTTTGTAATATGTTGTATAGTGTCTGAGGCACTGGAATACTAATTTGGCCTTTGGGCTATAAAGATAAGTTCTTACCTTTAAATTTCAGTTTCTGATTTTATATCTCTGTTGTACATTGAAATTTAATTGTTCTTGTTATTTCAGTTCTTTTGCTTTCTTTATTATTTTCGAAGCACATATTATCTGTTGAAGTAGTGTACTAATTTTGTGAACTCCTCCCAACATTATTAGTTTCGGTTCCAACACCAAAAGTTGCTCCTGCAGCCATTCTAGCAGTGGAAGTATTGAACAAGGTGACTTTTCACTGCAAAAATTGAAGTAGATGGTTTTAGGTTTGGTGAGTTTAAGATGTCCATTGAAATTTATGAAAACAATTTTACTACATGTATAGAAATGGTTGACAGTTCAGATTTTTTCTTTTTTTACATCGTCAGTTGTCAAGATTTGATTGGGCGTTAGACATAAAATACAGTTCAACCAGCCAATGCAATGTTGCCAGTTGTACATCTGTAATGCTTTTTGTACATTTCACTTGTACAAGGAGCTTAATTTTATGAAAAATGGTGGTGAAGAGTCAAAGAGCTGAATTTCATGTTAATATTTTGTTGTATTGGAGTTATCAGTTAACCTTGCAATTATGTTAATTTTCAATCGAAGCATGTAATTAAGTTAATTTTTAATTGAAACTTGCAATGAAGTCCACGAAGAAGTTCATTTCGAGAACGCTTAACAATTTAGAAATTTTCTTGCAACTTAAAAATCTAGTAATAAAAATGAAAGTTCAAGAATTTTTTTTTTTGAAACCACGGTATTATGAGAATCTTTGCTAAATTTACTTCTAAATAATTTATACTTTCAAGTATTTTAGTACTTGTTTGATTTTAATTCTTTCGGAATCACTTTTTTATCGTAATCATTTTCAACCACATTTTAAAAAATAAAAATTTTAACATTTTTTCATAATTTTATCGTACTTATCAATTACACTTAACTAGAAAAGAACTTTCTAAGAGTTATTTTTCAAAAAATCTTTCATCAAACATGAGTTTATAGCTAAAAAAAAAAAGCTTCTACCGTTTTTCGTGGGAAATTTTGAAAGAAGGTTATTTGTCATCTCCTCGGTGGTGGGCTTTATTCAAATTTCCTCAAAAGCAAGCAAGCCCAGGGGAACGGTTATAATGACAAGTAGAAATTGAAGTAGATGGAGAGATAACGCGAAGGGGGGCGACCAATTGGCGTTTTGTCAATTTACATTATGGAAGTATATTTACTGAGTTTCCTAAATCCAAGTGTCCATGTTCATCTGCACCCACTTCCATCACTATTTTACGTTTCCAAGAAAATAAGGAGAAATTGTAAATTGAATGCCAAATTCAACGAAGAAGAAGGTGACTTGCTGTTGCAAGCCGCCACTGAACGCGCTTCTCTTCGTTTCCAGGAGACACTTCGTCCAGCATGGCCATTTCTCTATTTCTATGTACAAGAATGCGTGTGTAGCTGTTTTGTCGACGATGTCATTGAGACAATTCATCAAGCATCTATCTGTCAATTTTCATTGATGGGTTCTAAGATCTCGTTTACTCTACGTGCTTCTTTGGATTTTAATGTGTGAATATATGTAAGAATTTTAAGAAATTGCTAATTGAATGCTAAACTCAAGAACGAAAAAGATATTTGTTGTTCCAAGCTGATCTTCTCTTCGTTTCCAAGTAGACCTTTCGTCCAAGCATAATTATCTCTCCATTTCCATGTATACGTATGTAAGCATGCATAACAGTTTTGTCATGATGTCATTGAGACATTTCTTCAAGCATCTCTCTCTATTTATTGATGGATAGAGTTAGTTCTATCTGTCGGCTTCTTCGGCTGGTGATGTGTGGTGTGTGAATATCTATTCAAACATTTTTAAGAAATGAAATCTTGGTGTGGTGTTTTTTCGTGTCATATTGGAAGGATTAAGGATATGCAATTTTAGCCCATGATATTTGTACATGATGCAACTTGCAAGTTAATGTCCGAACGTGTATTAAGAAGTTGGATATGATCACAAATATGTGCAAGAAATGGTTAGTGGTCAAGAATTCGTAATAGCATAATTATGATACAGACGCGGTTTAGTTCTTTTGAAAACATCCAACTATGGATTTTTATTTAGCTCAAACCATTTGAAACTCAATTGCTACTTTATTGTTATTGATTCAGTGGATAGAATTCTCTTGTTAAGACCCTACAAGTCGATTAAAATCTCATATTCATAGTAGAACCACAATGCTTAAATAAAATTTTGAAAGCTATAAGGTCCTTGTTTCCAATCACACCATAACATGATTGATATGGCTTAGGAGGGGAAAATGTAGAGAGTATAATATTTTAGAAGAATGCTGAGTAATTTTTTTCTTTCTAACTGTTATCTTACTAGCAATAATTGTAAACAATCATATTTAGATGCCTGGTTTTCTTACTTGTATGCACAACGATCTTATAAAAGTGTTATTTCCTTATCGTTGCATAATGACAAATTCTTGTTCATGTCTGCATTTGAAGATCCTCTTTTTATCGACCCATATGTTGGCTGCCTTGTTCCTCCCGATTTTCAAGTTAATATGATGCAGCATCCACACAAGCACTGCCTTGCAACCAAGTTTATTGATGATAAGTTGCTAACTACAATGAATAAAACTGATGGGCTAAGGCAGGTATTACACCAATGCACACATTCCTAAAAAATAATTAATTCCTCGAGTTTTGAAGTCATATGGCTAGTTGTCTTCTTCTTTTACAGGTGGTTTTATTAACAGATGGCATGGACACTCGTCCGTACAGGCTCAATTGGCCAGCATCAACAATAATATATGAATTATCTCCAGCAAGAATATATAGAAAATCAACTCAGAAACTCAAAAGTGAGTGTCGTCTCACCAAAGTTTCTTCCTTTTCTAAAGCATGCAAGCTCAAGATTTGCTATTTTTGTGGTTACGTATATATAATTTTCTGAATTGTTTAAAGGAAGATAATATATTAGTAATGCTGCTTCTCATTACTAGTATACAAAATATAATTATATCCTCATCCATGATGCATTTGGTATTTGAAATTGTTTACCAGTAGCCAAACTATTTAGCCTAACAAGTCAGAATAGTCTAAAGAATGTAGGGACACTTGTCGCTGCAGTATTGACTTTCAATTTGAGTTCTCCATCTTAAATTTTGGAGGTTTGCATGAGATCTAGTTGTTTATCTAGAGAAATACTTTTTGTCCTATTTAAATCTTCAATACTGCAGGCTTCTTTTCTATGTATTTCACGTCAATTGATGAGCAATGTAACATATGCTAACCAATAGATATTGGGGCTAAGATTCCAAGAAGCTGCTTGTTCTATCATATTCCATCAGAGACCTCTGATATTCAAGAAATTTTACACAGTAAAGGATTTAATGGTGCCAGACCTAGTATATGGGTCTTCCAGGTAATTAGACTTGATGAAAAAGTTACTTCTTCTAAGGCTACGATTTTGCGTATTTTCAAATGTTTGTATTAGAACGTTAAACACGTTGTGCACTTTGGTTTCATTTTCTAGGGACTACCCATAATGACTTTGGTTAATTTTAAAGAGACTTTGGAGGTTGTCAGTAACTTAGCCATGAAGGGATGTCTTTTCTCGGGAGAACTTCCTGCTTGGTTAGCTGAAACTGAAGGCAGGGTCAAGGTTAGCAAGCTTAAATGTTGTTCGATGTGCATGACGTCTGTTTAGATTTTTATCACCTTTTCATTGGAAGAAATGCTGCTTCATTCTTGATTTTGACATTTATTATTTTTGTTACTTTTTCACTGAAAGAATCATTTGCCTCTGTCTTCACTTAATTTAGTCCACCTCAAGATGGATGGACAAGATTTTTATGACCCACGGTTTCGATGTGGACATTATTGCATACGGTGAAGTTGGTGGGAACCTTGGAGTAGAATCCTTGGAAGATGACCACAAGAATATACTTTTTGTTGCAGAGCACCTGCGATATTCTGATGATCAGGTTAGGAGCTTCCTTTTTGTTCTATGATACACAGTGCTCGATCCTCCCGAATCATTTTTCAAAGGGCATCTGGTACAGCCTACAAGTTCAAAATTACTCTTCTAAATGGGCAGTTCAAGCATTTTTCAGCTGAACGGGTGGAGATTAACTTTTGGCTTGAGTTAGAAAGTAGTCTTGTCTGTTCAATGACTTCAATGTTTGGGCACGTGCACTAACTCGTCTAGTTTTATCTTTTTCATCCCTCTACATTTCATCACACTTTCAAAATCTAGAATAGTTTGTTCGTATGATTTCTACCTTTCAAAATCCTGTTTTAACTGTTGTACTTTCCAGCGAGTAGGTGCACCCACGGCCATGATGGAATTTGTGGAGCCTAATCATATTTTACATCTATCTCATACCAACACCGGTCGAGCTGGTTGCCAAATATTACTATTATTTTCCATTAATGGGGTATCTTAGGTATTCCATTCTTGTATCATTGTCGCCCCAATATTCTATATATTATAAAGGATTTTCAGGGGCTAGTTTTGAGTATGTGAGAGGCATAAGAACTTGTAAATCTTCTTCTGCTTGACATTACAACGAACTCATGCAACGGCAAAGTGAACCTAACTATCAAAGTAGGGTCAGGGTGAACCACTAAATATTTTTTTTGTTTGGCTTGTTTTTTAATTGTGTTGCTTTTGATAGTGTGGAATAAGGCTTAATGCATAATAACGTTAACGTCTATTAGATAATTTCTGTGGTAATTGATGGTGCTTACCACATTCTGTACAGATGGAAATCTGGAGGAGAGAGTTTCAGAGGATAGAGGAAGAAGGAGATGAAGAAGGCTTTGAGGAGCTCTGAACGCACAAGAATTTGGGATGTGGACAATTTATTGAAAATCATTGGTTTTTGTAGTTAGTATCGTTGAAATGAGTGTATTGTCCATTAAAACAAGAAGTTAAAAATCTATTACATGGTCCAATCTTGTGTAGTACTACTGTACTATATCAAATGTGCTCTTTTTTTAATAGTAGATTTTAATAAAAATTGATGAAATATATGTGATTGAAAAGTCATTAATTTCATTAAATATGTGATTAAAATTAGTTGTTGACACTTGACATGTAATAATATCTAGTTAATTAAAATAATATTTTCCACAAAATAATTAAAATAAAGTTAAGACAAGGATGAAATCAAATGGGCTAGAGTTCATCAGAAAAGACTAAAGATAAAGACTGACTCTTGGATGAACCATTTAGACATCCCTTTCTTTTATATTTAAAGATAATAAACTAGAATATTTTTCTCCCTTGTGAGGAGTTAGTCATGATGCCACTTTCTCTCATCCTTTACTAACATAAAAACTCCACAATATTTTGTAATTACGTATTTGTAGTACCTTTGCTTGTTTTGTATATTTGTAATATGTAAGAAATGTCATTGAGAATTGTCTCTTCTTTACATGATCGTGTATTGATTCGTGAGTAGTTTGTTGCATCCATTTACTCGAATTTTAGTATTTCTAGAAAGATCTTTATTGTGATTTAGGTTAGCTCATTTAACTCGACAATAATCATTCGTAAATTTTCATTACAAAGTAAATTCAATAAATATTTGTAATCAATAAAAGAGACGAACTTTTTATTTGGTGTTCATGTTATATTTTGTTCAAAACAATATCACTTCACGATAAAAAGACTAGTTTTGTTATTCAATTTAATAGACAAAATCATGGTAGCATATAAGATATTCAAAAATATTATAGTGAAAACTATTTACTAGATTTTATAATGTTAATTCATGGTAGGTTTACGAACTTTAAGAGTAGGGGTTTAGGTGTAAGTTAATGATAAAACAATAATCCACATTAACCTTTATTTAATTAAAGTTTATTTTCCTAGTTAAATCCAATTCATTTTGACACCAAAAGCTTGGTTGGTGAAACTAGCGTATTGAAATATTATCTTAATCATTTACATATTTAAAAGTTTAAATCGTTAAAAAAATGGCACGCTTATTTATTTAAAGCACGTTTTTAATGTATTTATCAAAATTGTTATATTAACACGAGAGACATAGTAGAATCTAAATCTCGCGAAATTATTAATAGTAGGCATGGAAAAATGAAAAAGTGCCCCCATCAACAACGTATAAATTGGAGGTTTTGAGAATGGAAAGTGCCCCCACCCGATTTTATATACATATTGGTATACAATTCTCAATCAAACTGGATAACACGAAAAATAGATATTAAATTTTTGTCTCTTCTTTATTATCGGCGTCTGATAAGTTTCCTAATCTTCAACTTGCCAAATGTGTCCCTATGGGTTTAAATTGCATTTCACTTAAAATGGCCCTAGGCGGTCTTGATCAGTTGTCAATGAACACAACAAACTAAAGACTGCACCGTAGTGTTTTCTATAAATAATGTTATCTTGTCAAACAAATTCATATCATCGCGACACTAAAGAAGCCTAGAGAGAGAGAGAGAGAGAGAGAGATTTTCTTGTTCCGCCGCTGCAGAAGGCTTTCTTTTCCATTCGGAGAGGAAATAGAAAAAGTTTCTGCAGCAGGTTTTAGTTTTTTTTTTTCAGTTAAATTTTCACTTAATTTCCATAAGTACTTTCCATTCTAAAAAAATGGTTCCTTCATTCTCCAACGTTAAAATTGTTTCTGCTTTCGTTTGCAACAAAATCTCTGCTGCTGCCATCGGGTATTGCCTATTTTTAAATCTTTTCTTTTATTCAAAAATGTTCAGTTGTGCTTAAATATAGCTCAAATCTACCTTTGTTCATATTTTTATGGGATTTTGGTGTATAAATGTATGTACAGGCGTGGATATGCTGCGGCACAGGGTGGTGTGTCGAAGAGCCTGAGCGGCGGAGGGGTGGCATCGAACATGATGTTGAAGAAAGGGGTGGAGGAATCTGGCAAGACTACTTCATGGGCACCGGACCCAGTTACTGGTTATTACCGGCCGGAGAATCAGGCGGCGGAGATTGATGCCGCTGAATTGAGGGCATTGCTTTTGAAGAATAAAATCAGAGCACAGTAAATCAAAGAAAATTGATTCGCGCTTTTATGGGGTGGTATCATGATCCAATACTGCATATCAAATGTTTATTAGTACTAAAAATGGAGGAATTTATAACAAATCTTGCTGTGATTCTTCAGTGGAAATATGCCAATATGTTTGTGGCGTGGCTTCTGTATGTTTCTTGTGTTCTTGGCATCTTCCATTTGTCAACTTTTTCTCATTTTAAATAAAAAGTTACTTATTTAAATATTATATTTTAGTTTATTCCTAAAAAGTAACTTACTTATCTTCTTTTTTTTATCAACAAAACTATTGTTTATTTTGATTTTACTTCTTTACTTATATGTTAAATATTTTAGGATCATGCTACATGCATCAAATTTTTTTACTGAATCTTTTATCTACTACTCACGATGGGGATGCGACCACATTGTCGAAATTTTTAAATACAAGCGAACCCCACACATTATGTGAGAGGGAATAATCCATTATGTATAAATGGATTAACCCAACATTTTAAGCTTTGCCAAACACCATCAAGGATATTAACAACGCAAGAATAAATTTGAATTTTACACTACTAATCAAATCTAACAGACTTGACATACAACCATAAGTCACTCGGCTCTTAGAATGAAACTCAAAGGGACAATTATACCGAGTTAACATTATAAAATTATCTATTCTTTCTCGAACCCAATCTTATTGACCCTACTCTGATTTTTGAAGACCATACACTCCTAAATTCTCTACTATGAATTCTAAATACTTTACCCTCATAAACTCTTTATGCTTTCTTAAATCTAAATCCTTTTAAAGGTTACTTATTTGAAATCTACGTGTAGATTACTTAAAGAGTATAACTTACAAATGAACAGCCCATATGGCTGGCTAGAGTAGTAATGATGCAAATCGTATTAACGGGCGAGACGAGCCTGTTCAATTTCGGTGGGATGCGGTGGATTCATCGAATTACGAATAATAAAATACATTATCTATGTAGCGGCTGGCCATGCACAGGTTGTTTACAGACAAAATTGTTGTTTGCGACGAATACAAGGAATTTTTTAGGAAGAGATTAGGTCCCATGTACGTGCATTACAAAAACAAGCAAGGGGCGAGTCTCTTTATTGATTGGGGAGCTATTTGACTTGTACGTATATACGTATCAAACAGCTTGGACTCTTAGAAAATAAACAAATTGGTTCATTCTCTTCAAAACGTTTGATCACGTCACGTGTAAACTATATTTATTTTTTTCTTTCAAAACTTGACAGTTGCATAATTTTCATAGACGAGCTAGTTTTAAACATACAACTTAAAGTTTCTGCAATTATTAATAATCGGAATAAACCAGATAAGTTAAGATGACGTGACATACACATGGTCAAAAGGGGACCCACCGTTAACAAGTAAACACTGAGCATATCGCCTAAGGTTTATGAGACCGACCACTCAACCATCTAGCAAGAGCGCCAAGCTGACCATCGTGTCTAGCCATGAGTCCACCTACCCACTCATCACCTCTATTTTTAAGTCACTTACAATAAAAGAGAGCTTTTACTCATCTCCACGAGAGGGTATTCTCCTCTCTTTATAAATCGTATAGAAACCTGTGGTGAAGCTCTTCAGTTACCACACGTGACACGCCCTTCTATCTGGTGGCCTAGAAGTTTGGCGTGCATTGTAGCATGATTAGACTGCTTTTAGTTTGAGCTGTTTACAAGAGGGCCTAAGAGGATTTTCAGGGTCGACTCAAATGATTGTATTACAGGAAGTAAGAATATTTTGAAGAAGGAGAAACAGTGAAGGCTTTCATTTGAAACAGATAGAAATATACATCAAATATTTGATGGAAGGAAAGGCAAACACGAGAGAATTCAAGAAGTGCTGAAGATATAGTGAGTGATTTGATAAATGCTGTTTGAGTTAAAGACTATACCTTGCGACACATAGAGCATACACCTGCAAACTAGGAATCAAGAATCGTCTGGTATATGCTGTCTTCAGAATGTTAAGTTTCTATCCATTTCAACAAAATGATTTATGTTGCAGCAACAGCAATAAATTAAGTCTAATTCATTGGGTGCCTGAGACACATTTCCATCGGCATGTGCCTTCCAGCATAAAATGAAATGCCCTTAATTTCTTCAACAATTGCACCTTCAGACAGAGGTATATTGTGTCACAATATATCAGCCATTTAAGCATCCAACACATAAACTGACCTTGTTCATGAGCACTAGTAACCCACAAAGCATGAAGCACGGAAGTGCTCCCGCACAGCTCTCAGGGGCCAAGGACCAATAGGGCTCCAGGAACCCAAAGGCACACGGGTCCAACACCAAAGTAGACCTAATTAGTTGGAACTTGAAACCAAATCATAAATATAGATCAGCAAATGAAGTATCCATCACAATGTTGTGAGACAACACATTTGCATCACCGCTCAACATACCATAATTTACCCTGATTAACTGAGTTTTGATGTAACCATTGAGAATACTTTTTATTGGATACATAAGGTTGATAAATCTTTGCCACTGATATATAGAAGTACTTGGTGTGATTGACTCATACATTAGAATTCAAAATATTATGAACTCCCCAACTCGTTAGATGGCCATTGGCATGAATACAGATAACTAAAAACCACTAGCAAGCTGCATTTTTAAATACCTGCCAATCATAATTTCAACTACACTAGCATCTTGTTTTCCACTTATCAGTTGCACCTGCGGTTAAGAACTAAATTGGGTTCGGAAAATAAATCGTAGTAGCGAATGATGATTGCAAGGATTCAATCCTGAAATTTCTTCAAGAGGATGTTCTTTGGTAGGAAAATTGCAACTTAATGAATAAAAATGAAATTGTGAATCAAGTCGAACACGAGGATTAAAAAAAACCTTTGGAACAAGGTCAGCAATGATGCACCGGCAAGTTTATAGGCGATTAATAAAAAAAGTACTGACGCGACACATTGATTAAAATTCTTTAGAAATTTCATTTATATTTATTATTAATATTCTCTTGTTGAAATCTTTTATATAAGAGTATATATTTGTTGTTTTATAACAACTTTGAGTTAAAACTATATATTATTACTGTCAAAGAAAGAAAAATGACTATAGTAGAGTGCACAGAGCATCGATAATTGAGACGATGCGACATAATAGGTGTCGAACACTGACATACAACTCTAGTTGAAGTGTCCGTGCAACATAGAAGGTCAATAATTATAATCTGATAACTTTAAAACATGATCATGAATCATCGACTAAAAAATGGAAAAGAAAAAATGTTAACAATAAGATCGAACGGAAAAAATGATGTTTGTCTCCTTGCCTTTCTTTCGAATGCACAATTAAGCCCAAACATACATATAAAGACATGGAGCATGGAAAATGAATAATTTTCAATCATTTTTCTTTCTTCCTTCGCCACAATATTGAATATACTTGGACAATAACACTTTCTATAAACCACGAATAATCGGGCGCAGGATCATGAACAACAAAAATCAAATCAAGAACACATTAGAAAAAAACTCAAGTCGTACATTCCAGATTATACACCTCAAACACAAGTGAACAACATAATTAATCTCAAATGAATTGGAGAGAAAAAAAAAATGGGATCATGAACCAAAATAATTGAATAAAGAAAATGATAAAGAATTCACATCACGTGTAAATAATTCAAGATTATATGCCTCGAGAACAAATGAACAACGTAATAAACACAAATAAAACATATGAAAGAAGCTTAAGACGTTCGAAAAAGCGAATCTAACTGACCTCTGCTAGATTGAAGAAGCAAATGCATTATCCTCTACTGTCCGTTCTTATAAACAGCTTTGCAATCCGATGGAAGCCCACAATGTCAGCACTTGTAGAAATTAAACCTTAAAATCTTTACATGCAATCCTAACTGAAAATTCAAGATCATCCTCGCTTCTCACAGTCTCCACGGGTCAATATATTAGAAGATCGATGATTAATTGTGCAGTGATTGAAGTAATTGATCTACGAATGCCACTTTATTCATTTAAATCTTGTCTTTTAACACCCGTGATAGGGAATAACAAGAAAATGAATCAAGAACATTTAAAAGAACGCCCATAATGCAATTCGGACACATGTACAATTGCAGATTATACGATCGAGAAAACATAATAAATCCCAAATGAAACTAAGGAAACGGAATTAATATCTTCGAAAACCCGAATTTTAACTGACCTCTGCAGATCTGCTAGATTGAAGAAGTGAATGGATTGCTTTTAAAATTCCCTTTTGGTAAATTATTATAAACAGCTTTGCAATTCAATCCACACCCACATTGCGGGCTCTCGTAAAAATTATCAATCGGAAAATCAGCAGATGCAATTCCAACAGAAAATTCAAGATTATCCCCATTCCTCACAACCTCTACAATATTAAGCCAAAGGAAGAACACTTTAACACTGACTCCAGAAAGGCCCGTCAACTTTCCTTTAGAGATATACCCACTGATCTTAGAGCTGTACTTTAGCTGGTACGAGCCTTCGAGGGAGAAACTGCAGGAACCCTTAAAATACGCATTGAATTTTCCAGTGGTTTTCTCGAGATCGTAGTGGGTTACGCCTTCTGGGAGGATGCCCACCGGGAAGTCATAAGACTGGAGGAGTTCGTAGGCTGTGATAGAAGGGTTTCCGACGCCGCATGTTGTGGCGATGAGGACGGCGACGGTGAGAACGATGGAAACGATTTCGTAGGTTGTTTTAGTTGCTGGCATTGTTTAATCTTTTTTTGCTGTACGGGGAGATGGTGAGTCACAAATTTGGACTCTTGTTCGATTCTGTAATCTGGACTCTATTGATGTCTACTCGCTCACGTTATATTTGCAATTTTTTTAAATACTTTAGATATGTTTATTTCAATGCCAACCAAAATTCGATTAATCAATTCAGTCACGCCCATGAAAAATGTGGTTATCTCACAGTGAGTTCAATTACAAAATTAGGCGCTCTTCCTAACGTGAAAGAAATGAAGAGCAATTTGGTAATTAAAATTGTTTTAAGTTACTAGTAACATTCAATAAATCTTACTATAGATTAGGGGAGGTCACTCATGAGAATTTGTAAGATTTAGCTAGACTTACGAAAAAGTTTGACGAGTAATTATTGACATTTTTGATTAAAAATGAACGTTCGACTCGAACATATACTCGAGCATGAGGTCCAAGAGTGATATATGCAACCAAGTCCATGTTTAAGACATGGTATAATGCTGGTCAAAAGCTAGAAATTAATAAAATAAAAAATTGTTTCAATCTTTTTTCATCGTATTTTTATCATTGAACTTCCGTTAACAAAAACATTGTCATTCATACTTAAACTTTCCTTAACAAACACATTGTCTTTCATAACAGTTTTCGTTCAAAAAGTCCTTGACAAGGCGTAAAACAATTTATTTGCTCAGCATATTTAAAAAATAATAATAATTACAAAAATTCAACAAAATTTTCCCTCATTTCAAAGTACTAAAACAAAATATTTTGACAACAATCATCCTAAGGGTCGAGATGTGATAATTAACGGAAAAAAAATGAAAAATAAGTTTTACTTTGAGGCTTGAGCAAAGAATGAAAACCTTTAATGAAATTAAAGTTTTGTGAAACAAATAAAAACTTTAAACTATCCTTACAATAGTTATATTTTCAAGGGTAATTTGCATAAAATGTATCCACTCAACTCTTTTGATAAGGGTATTTTGGATCAAGCCATTGAATTGCCATTTTTCATTCCCAATCCTAATCATTCTCTAAAAATAATATTGTATGCGTTTATATGTAATATCGTATCTAGACAGAATTTTTCATATGAGAAGAACAATGGATCGTCGTTTGTACAAATGTAGAATATAAATTGAGATGAAAACCTCTTGAATAGAGTAAATTCGGATAGACGTTTCCTTACCTTCCAACGTCTTTGTATTAATTAGTTTTTTCACCTATTCCAGTTTGCTTTTGTAGTATGTTTTGTTTTGAAATTGTATATAGCGAGATGTTATACGAGCAGGTCTGATGGTGGTGATGGTGTGGAGGCTCGATTTTTTAGCATGTGTGTGGCTGGTAGGACGGGCTATGATTTTGTAGGTAAGTGGCTTATAGTGAAGGTATGCGACAAATGTCCAGTAGCAATGGCGATAGTGGTGTGATGGTGATGATGTTGTGGAAATATAACACAATATGTTATGAGTGATAATGACAGAGGTGCGATATTGTATGCTACAAGTAGTGGTGGTAATGAAGATAGTGATAATATCTTAAAATACGCATTACAAATGTAACACTTGTTATAAATGGTGAAGATGTTTACATGGATCAAACTTAAAGCCCTCTCACAATAGTGAGGGAGCTTTTTTTTTTGGAAGCGAGCCCCCCACTATTGTGAGGGAAATGTACATCATGGTGTAGAAAGGGTTTAACCCTATTTACATTGACTATAGCGTAGTGAAGGTGAAAACAAGCAAGGAACACGGGCAACAATGTGTTAAAAAGTATATTGTAAAAAATAAAAAAAATCAGTATTTCAGTTTTAAGAAGAATAGGTGGGATA